>JAQQZR010001437.1:0-11242 GCA_030068235.1 Notoglanidium macrostoma
TAGATAGATAGATAGATAGATAGATAGATAGATAGATAGATAGATAGATAGATAGATAGATAGATAGATAGATGAAGGCGATTGAAGAACAGAAAATAAGAGACAGAAAGAAAGCGGGAGATAAAAGGAAAAAGTGTTAAAGAGAGAAATAAAGATAGAAAAAAAGAAGGGACAGATAAAACAAGAGACAGAGATAGAGACAGACAGACAGTGAGAGAAAGAGAGACAAGGGGAGAGACAAAGAGAGAAAGAAGAAAGGAGTGAATAGGAGAAACTGAGACAGGAAGAGAGGAGAAAAGAAGAGAAAGCAAGAGAAATAGATGTAGAAAAAAACAGAGAGAGAGAAATATAAAGAAAACAGACAACTGTAACAGAAAAATACAAATATGGACTGATAGAAAAAGAGAGAAAGATAAGAAAATTAAATCGAAAATAGATGTTTATTATTCTATATATCTTTAATACATTTCCTCCGTGCAGCTGCTGAAGTCAATCCCACGTCTCCACTTCCTGTGTAATGCTGGAAACAGTGACGTCTCTCTGACTCACGGCCGCCACACGACTACAGTGAAGCTCAGAGGTTCTGGTGAACCACAGGGGTGGATGGTGGGATCAGATACAGTTTCCTGCTGAAGGGACGAATGGAGAGAGGGAGGATGAGTATGATGGGTTTAGCAGCACTGCTAGCTCAGACGCTCTGAAAGAGGAGAAGACGGTCCGCCTGCAGCTCTGGATTTCTCGAGCTGATCATACACAGATGGCGGAATCTGGGACGTTCTCTGAGGAGCTGTTTCAAAACTCTGTCAGAAATGTCACATGGCCAGAAAAGCAAATACATTCCATCCCATAATTATTAACCCGGTAATATGTTACTGATGGCAATCTCACATTAGCTAGTAGCACACCTTGATTTTAAATGATTGCTTGATCGGTCGATCAAATCCACCTCTTTAGACAAAATTTAACAAGTTGGTGTTTCAGGAAATGGGAGGTTTTTAAAATGGCTGCCGGTGTGATATTGAGAGTTTAGATCCGGACAATGCTACAGCAATCCGTAGCAGGAAGTCTAGAGAGCAAAACGGGCTGTTGTCTCTGACGGGGAGGTTCATACTCTCCCTCCCCTGTCAATCACAGCAACAATAGCCAATTTTGGGCATCTGCGAGCTCATGTATGCAGAAGAGGGTAGATAGCAATTACTCCTGAGAGAGTTACGCTGCTGTGTGATGCAGGACAAGCAGCAGTTTGAAAAGATGTAGTTGTCTGGCTTCATGCGTCTTGGTGGAAGCAAATGTTAGCCTTCACCCTCCCCGTTCTTGTAGGTGGAGGTAGGTAGGTAGGTAGGTGGAAATTGGTAAATAACCAAACTTGGGAGAGACATGTCTGAGAGTGTAGTATGAATGCAAGTTATGACAGAAAATCATTTTGTAGTTTAGGACAAATTAGCTTTAATAGCATTTATATAAGCTACAGTAATAGTGTTTTCAGTAGCAGATCCCAGGTTCCTGCACTAGGCCTGATTATTTTTATGATGCCAGTCCAAGAAACGTAGCTGGCCCTCTGCACCCTCTTCTTATTTTAAAGATCATAAATGAGTCCAGAACCAACTAAGGCAGTGATATTTGCCTCAATGCTGTCAGTTGCTAAACTAAACCACTCTCCTGCGTAGCATCTTTCATTCCCATGCCATGACCAGCATTATTCTTTGGTGGAGACACCACAGGTCCTGATCCAGTCTTTTACAGTAGCACCTGAGATTTTGTAAATCACAGCAAATAATGTTTGACAGTAGCAGTAGCAGGAGTTTGGGAATCCCATGTCTGGAGAAGTGATTAAGCTTGAGAGCCATGTCAATATTTCTCCCGTATTTCATGGCCAGAAGTTTGGAGATCTCATCAAGTACAGACATCTTTATGATGAAGATCTTCTAAACTGGGCTCTTGAGAGAAAGGCATCATCAAACCTAAAATGAGCCTCTTTGGGACACCAATCATAGACGTAGTCAACAAATTCTAAATAGCCAGGTAACAAAAAAGGTGTTTTTAATGAAAGTGTGGGGATCTCATTGATCTGTGGCAGACATTTTAAGGATGAAGAAATCGTCTTCAAGCCAAAAATGAAATGTGTTGAAAATGAGAAATGGAATGGGCTTTGTTCAAGCAACTCGTATAGCCATGCTGCTGGGATTAACAAGACGCAGCTTGCTATAAATTCTCATTCAGTTAATTACGCATATAAAATACCACATTACACACACGCTGGATCAGAGCACTCGGTCCACGCCTCGTGTTTATGTCTCTGCAGTGTTAGCAGATAAACAAAATAAAACGCCGGTTGAATATTAGTGATTAAAGCTCTGTGTCTGTGTGTGACCAGATTATGATTTACGGATTTTGCTCTCGACCCGAGAGCAAAGCCTTTATCTCGCTAACCTAGGCTTCAGCAATTGGCAGACCATTGTCTGGATGCGGAGCCATCCAAGATCCTCTGTGGTGTTTTATCCAACCACACACATTTATGTAAATATTTTAGCTGAAGGGCTAGCTACATGGATAAAGACATTCATTCAGAGAGGAGAGATTTCACAGACTTTCATAGATTTTTCATTTAATATATCTGATCTGATTAGTGAAATGATGCCATGGCTTTTTTCAAATGTTGATCATGAAACAGAATGCTAAAAAAAAAAAAAGAAAAAAAAAAGAAACAGAAGTAACCTATTGTTCTCCAAGTCACAAATTCAAAACAGCTGCCTCGTCTTTTAAAGGTCTATAGTGTTAGTCACAAGTGGTAACGTGAAGCGCCACTCTGACACAAAACATAACCACTACAGCATTCAAATGACCAATAAAACCTAAAAAGCTAACTGTCATCATTCAGTCACGATAGTCGTGTATTCAGACCTTTATAGAGTATACAGTTTATAGAGTATACAGCTTATAGAGTATTCAGTTTATAGAGTATACAGCTTATAGGGTATTCAGTTTATAGGGTATACAGCTTATAGAGTATACAGCTTATAGAGTATACAGCTTATAGGGTATACAGTTTATAGGGTATACAGCTTATAGAGTATACAGCTTATAGAGTATACAGCTTATAGAGTATTCAGCTTATAGAGTATACAGCCTGAGGCGCCCCAGAGCTCGGACCCAGTAGCGTGTGAGAAGGGGGCCATGCACTATAAATCATTTCAGTTCTGTTTTAAATACAGTAAAAGCTCTGATCTTTGAACTTTTCTAGTGGTTTTAGAAATACGTAAAGCAACAGTTTAGCCTAAAGTAAAATGTAAACAATTTCCCACTCGCAGTTAGTCATTTGGTATGTGGTTATGTTTAAACCCAACACGCTTGGTGTTGATACACACCTGGATGCTGTAACTGAAGTCCACGCTAGTCACTGCGACTCCCAACGCCTGCTGCACTACACACATCAGGGATTTTTTATTAGACATATTACTAAACTGCTTTTCTGAATCAGGAAGACACAGGTAGTGTAACACGAGTCATCATATATCCTTCATAAAACCTGCAACACAACAAGAAAATATAAAGATGCTAACCAGGGTCAAACAATACAGTATAGCTTAACTAGCTTGCTATATGGAACTGGTAGCTTTCTGGAGCTTTTACATAAGGGACGTGATCTAAAATTTGAAAGCAGGATGTTCATTAGGAGTCATTTGGATGGTAATGAAGTCCACATTAGATTTGTGTTCTGTACCATGCTACACTGGAGGCTATAAGCCTCTCTTACTTGTCAGCAACATTAGCTAACAATGTGTGTGAAACTAAAGAAGCAGACTTCAGATGCCAAACATGTCTTGGTGGATGAACTATATTTGGAGAATTTTTTTTGTATTACTGTAGTCATTTCCCAGAAAAGATATCACTATGCTCACTCAAGTACAAGCGTTGGCTGCTTCACACACTCCTGGAACTTTCTTTCATCTTCGGCGGGATCCTGCGAGCCAGATGGGACTCCTGCTACAAATTCCAGTTAAATCTGGATCGATTCAGAGATTCCTCAAAGAAAAGAAGAAAAAAACAGAGGCAAAAACACCCAAGCCTTCACTCTTTAAGCGCTGGTGTGTAATGGAACAGTGTGCATTCGTACATCGTTACAACTGTGTGTTTGTTGGTAATTCTGCTTAAAAAGTGTTTATTAAACATGAATAAATCCCATGCAATAAACTATTACTGATATCCTCATGGTTTATTTAGAAGATATGGTGATTTATCAGGATATACATTAGCTTGTTTTACTGAGGATGTGAAGTAGTGCCTTTGTGTGTGTGTGTGTGTGTGTGTGTGCGCGAGTGTGTGTGTGAGCCAAAACAGCAGGTTTGCATTTGAAACTTAAGTAAGTTAGTGAGACAAAGTTGTGTGAGCCAAAGGAGAACTCAGGAAACAAATCTAAATTGTGTGTTTGTAGAAACACACACACACACACACTTGTTACTTGTGAAGACTAACATAATTATTAATGTAGCTCTTTAATGCTATGCCATAAATAAATCTAACCTTAAGCACAGAAACCAAAAGAAAACATGTGGCTTTTTTAATGTAATGCAGCGTTTAATATAAAAGCAGTTTTCCAATTTTCCCCAAAAGGTCAAATCTGTCAGATATTAATATCCCTATGGGGACATTTCATCTCCACCAAGATGTAAACACACATTTACATAACACACTGAAACCGTCTCCATGGTTAGCGTTAATCTGTCTATGAACATGTTATAAGCACTGTAATACAGATAGGAATTTCTAGTACCATGAGCATGTGTACACCATGAAGACACACGCCCATCTCTGAGGTTTACACGCTGTAAATCATCCTCTGTCTGGAAACACCTTATCCATTAGTCTGTATAACATTACACATGGGCCAAGAGGAAAACAACCAGAGTCATGTTTAAAGGAGTCGATTCGGTTAACTGAGTCAAATGATCTGAGAGCTGGGACTGCCATCATTAGTGCACTAAGTGTAGGAGGAGCAGATGAGTCGCCCCCTAGTGGTGAAGCTCCTCCATTACAGGCCAGATGTGAGTAAGAGAGCAGGAGAGAAAGAAATTTCTTTTTTTTTTTTCCCCAGTGGAGAGACACATTAAGAGCTGTGAACATGAACATTAATGACATCAATGATTGCATCTTAATGCTGATTAAGCAGTTTATAGATACATAAGTAAATATGCATTAGGTAGTTAATAAATTAAATTAGTAATAAATTGGCTCCTTTTATCATGCACGTGTTTCACTAGATTCACTTACACAATAAACATATAATACAAACAGATGGGTCAAAAACAAAAGTAAATATATGACTCTTAAAGCTATGCTACAGATTGTAAAGTGTCATTCTGAAGGGCAATTTAATACACTTTAGAACTTGATTTCTCCGTTAAAAGACCATCTAACTGTTACAAAACAGAACGAGATTATTGCGGCTGAAAGAGAAATCACAGGGTTTTTTATTAATGCGCTCGTGCTAAAACGTTATCGTTTCCATAGTAACAGCTCGTGCACAGGCACGTGTACAGCGGACGCTACACTAACAGATTAAAACACGTGTCATAGCAGAGATGAAGTTTTCTGTAAGGAGACTTTTATTATTGAAGGTTTGTGGCAGGAGTCTGCAGTGTCCGAGATAAAGCTGTAATGTAATATTGCACATTAACAACTCGAAACTAATGCATAATTATATGGACAAAAAAAAAGACATGAAGTTTCTTTGTTCCATTTAGTGTGTATTTATTACTCTGTGCAACACGTCACTGTACACTCGCATATAGTCTGAAACAGACTCTCTTTATAAAATAGAGCTTCTACAATCACACACCGACATAAAACCACGTGTCAAATGAAGTGCAAAAGATTCCAACTGGTGGATTTACGAGGCGCGCGCGCGCGGGCGTGTATAAAACGGATGCTTTTAAAAGCAGAAATAAAGAGGAATGTTTTAAGTTTCAATCCTGGACATGTGTTGATTATTACTTATATGATGCATCACGATATTCACAATACTGTCAGTACGGAGATTTAGAGAGAAAATAAAAAGCTCAAGTACAGCAGACACGTGAAGGACAGCCGACTAATCACGCCAACTGAAATCACAAAAAAAAACACAGACAGAATGTCGTGTTTCCTTAAAAACTAAAGTTCATAAACTGTGATGAAACGCTGAGTTCTTTCATTGTGTCTTAAACATTAAACGCTTTGTTTAACATTGAAAAAATAATAATCTTCAAATCGGTGTCCATCAGCATCCAGGTGATACAGTAACACTTTATTCACAGCCTAGCTACATAATGACCTCCTAATGCACACGTGAGCACTGAATAACACCAGGTAGAGTTAGGAGACACGGTTATAAGCGCAGAATAACAGTGCAGGAGGAACAACAGGCTCTCGCGCTCAGGAGCGTGCACGCGGTGAGGTGGAACTGTTACACAGCGCTTATGAGCAGGTTATGTCGCCTCTGTGTCGCCTCGGACCTCAGCACAAGGCTGCTGTGCTGCTTCTCTCGCGCAGCCGCAGTACAACTAGCCCGATTTAAATCATATTAATTGTAGTCCGATTTATGACGAATTCCAAAACCGAAAATTGAGCTTTAGTTTATAAAATTAATGACGTTTCATAAAGTGTAACGAAATGCTTTTAACAAAAAACATCAAATATATCCAATTAACCCAAGCACGTTCAACCCAGGAGCGCGTGCGCGTGGACTGCGCGCGCCACGTCTTTATAAAGAACAAAGAGAATGAAAATAATGAAATGTGATGGCACTTGGAGAGGTTTTGATGTGATTGTGGGTTTGACGGAAAGTCTTCAAATTTACCACCAAAAAAAAAAAAGGGGAAATGAAACAAAAATCCAAGAAAGTAAGTTGAAAATGTCCCACTAACTAGACCCCAGAGCTGCGGCCTCTCAGGACAAACTGATCTGTTTTCTGATCCTGCATGGCCTGGTGGTGATTTTTTATTTTAAATAAAGTGAGATTTTTTTTTCACCATAGTGCTTATTAGAGTTTTCTGGGCTGCTCATGTGTGTGCGGTTTATTGTAAAGGCTCTTCTCTGCTTAAGAGTGTGTGATGAAGTCCTGATGAAGACTGGCATCAAATAAAGTGTTACAGCGTGATATACAATACACTCAGCTGTCAATCATTTACATTTACTATAACACAAATAACCTCTCTCTCTCATAAAGCACACACACACCATCATGGTGCTACAACGCGCATTAGTTAGACAGCGTGCTGATAACCGGTTATACGATATATCGCAATATTCAACGATGTCGTGATCACATGGTAAACCCTGAGTGGAAAAAAAAATATAAAGATTTAATATCAAATAAACTACTGAAGGTGCAAAATAGTTTTCTAAATGTAACAGACACCATGCTATTATTCTAAAGGTCCACGATGTTAATGTATTGTGCATTAAATATCACAATATATCAAATAAGTGACGTATCGGAGCAGGACTGGAACAGACGCACATCTAAGATGAAGCTGTTTAACTCTGTTTCTAAACAGAACATTGAGGAAAATTAAAGTATCAGATGCTACATCGCTAATGCTACCTGCCATGCTAACAACACACGAGTGCGGAGTTACACAAACGATCCTGAAATTTCAGCTACAGAACAAATGCCGTGAATTCATTTACTGAAATTCTGGAACCCCGGTGTTCGAAAAACATCACCAGCGAGACTTGACCTGCGAGGTATCCCATCCAGGACTCTATCTACCAAGCGCTCTAGCGTGCTCTCGTGTGGGCGTGGCCTATGCGGCGTGTTCCTCTGTAATTAAATTGTGCGTCTGTTACGTCACGTGTCTTTCAGTCGGCTGGAGAAAAGACGATTCACAAGCGTGGTCTGCGTCTCAAATCTCACGTCCTGCACTGCATTCACAAAGTTTAATAACACCACAGCAGGAGGGTGTGTGCATGCGTGTGTGTGTGTGTGTGTGTGTGTGTGTGTGAAGGGAAAAAAATTTACAAAAAATATAAGGATTGTGCAAATTGTACATTCTCTACAGTCTGGTGAAGCACTTTAGTCTTTCATGCGTTCACTTTGTCTCCGAGTTCTGCTTAATTTCATGGTGCTTTTGGATAAGATCAAGTGTAGGAACGGTCTCTCTCTCTCTCTCTTCTGTCTGTCTGTCTGTCTCTCTCTCTCTCTCCTGCCTCTCTCTCTCTCTCATGTTATGACATGAAGAGACCGAGTGAGTGATACAGATTCAGATCAAATGAATCATACATTCCTGAGTCTCTCTCCCTTTTTGTCCCTCCCCTTTTCTCACTCTCCTCCTCCTGCCTGTCTCTCTCTCTCTCTCTCTCTCTCTCTCTCTCTCCACCAATCTCCCTTCTGCTGTGCTCTCTGCCTGTCTGTCTCGCTCACTAACCGTTTTCTCTCTTGCGGTCTTCTTCTGTCTGTCTGTCCTTCTTAATTTTTCCTCCTCTTTTCTCTCTCTTTGCGCTCAGTCTGTCCACCCCCTTCTCCATCCATTTCTCTCTGCTTTACTCCATCTCTCTGATTGCCTGTCTCTCTCTCTCTCTCTCTCTCTCGTCACACTTACTCTCAGTCTGTCTTTCCCTCTCTGTAATTTAAATTGTGTCAGTTTCTGTAGTGGTTTTGCGTTAAATTCAGCCCACTGACTGTATAAAACATGGACAGTGTATCGTATCTAGAGTGAAGCCCCCACAGCTCTAGCGCCCCTGCTGGCCGGCTGCAGTACAGTTTTTAGCGCCGCCCATCCCCATGAGTTTCAATGACAAAACAGCTGATCTCAGTTTCCTCATCTAAACGGTCGTTCCATCTACATTGTCTAATTCACACTGTTACTCTTCCCCGTGCTGATATTTTGATTTCTGGGGAAAATTCGTTTTTAAATCATTTCTATGGAACAGGAGGCAGTGGAGCCTCGCTGTCCAGGGTTTCTACAGTTGAGCATTTTAAATCACCGTCCTGTGCTGAACTTCTGAGCACTTTCTCTGAGCAGAACTGTGGTAAAACGGCAGAAGCAGAAGCTCTGGAGACACCATCAGGTCCAGAACAACCAAAGAGTTTTTAAAGGACGACTGCAAGTGAAACAATCTGGACTCGAACCTGAGCTTAAACCAAACACTTTATCTTCAGAACAGAGGTTTCAGGGTAATGGATGGTGTGGGGGAGTACACCGGCCTGCGCTCTCTCGCTCTCTCTCTCTGCCAGAAGACCGCGAACCTGGAGAACCAGACAGAACTGGGTTTCCTTTTCCTCCACCAGAACCTCATCCAAACACACTTTAGAACCCATAACCACTTCAACTCAACTTTCTCGATCTCTCTCTTTCTCTCACCATCTCGGAGTTCATCCCTCTCTTTCTGACTCTTTCTCTCTCCAGCTCTCTTACTGTCTGTCTTTCTCTCTTACTCTGCCATCTGTGTTTCTCTCTTACTCCATTCATCTTTTTCTGTCTGTCTATCCTGTCTTGCTTTCTGTGTCCATCAGTCAGTCTCTCTTCTCTCCTCAGTCTATTGAAGCAGTTTAACCTCCTTATTCTCTCTGTCTGTCTGTCTCTGTCTGTCTCTCTCTCTCTCTCTGTCTGTCTGTCTCAGATGAGTCTGGCCTCTCCCTCCATCTCAGGCGGAAGTTCACACACTCCGGTGAAGTTCATCTTTCCCTCCTTCCCTCCGTGGCTGTGTGTGAGAGACATCCCGTCACCGAGGGAACGGTTGCTGTGAGACAGCATGTCAGGTGATGTGCGGTGGCCAATCCCGGTGCGTCTCTCCTGCAGGTAACAGTGCAGGTGTTTGAGGAGCTGCTTCGGGTTCTTCTTAGCATAGAGCTCCACATCTGTACGAAACACACACGCGCACACACACACACACACACACAGTTACAATGAAGTTAGACGTCTCACACAATGTTTACCTTTTAATATAAAATGTTATAGAATGGTGATAAAATTTTAATAGAATAGAATGTGGTGACCTCTGACCTTTGAGGACGTATCCCGAGTCTGAGATGGTCTTCTTGTGATTCCTCCACACCTCATACAGGTGCAGAAACGTTGCCACGTAAAACTCGTTCAGCACCCCCACCACCTGCTGCCGACGGTTACACTCCCTGAGTGATGTTACCAAGCAACGGTTATCGCCATGGCAACGGGGAACCACACACCACCATAAACACAGTCACAAATACATTCACGCTGAAAAACTGAAGATTGATGCTAATGAAATATATAAATATAAAAGATTCACAAATATATAAATTTATAATTTACATATACTGTATATTTATCATTATTATAAATATAATTATAAAAATATTAAAATATTAAAATTAAAACCTAACGAATATTTTTTAAAGA
Source organism: Notoglanidium macrostoma (assembly GCA_030068235.1). Classification (NCBI taxonomy): domain Eukaryota; kingdom Metazoa; phylum Chordata; class Actinopteri; order Siluriformes; family Auchenoglanididae; genus Notoglanidium; species Notoglanidium macrostoma. The sequence continues at coordinate 10,359 of JAQQZR010001437.1, forward strand.
ATGAAAATAATGTAGTAATGAAAAATTAAATGGATTATATATAAGAAAACAATAAATATTTAATATGCTGAAATTTAAATTTAAGATGATAAAACTAAACAAATCTGGTTACTGCTGATTTCAAGCTTATTAAAAATTAAAGCCGATAAAATCTGACAATTGAAATAAAAAATAAAATAAAAAATAAAAAAAATAATAAAGTAAACAAACACCAAAGATAATTAAAACCGATCAAATCGAAATCTAAGCCAATAAAAATAAAATGAAAGTAAATAAAATCTGATAATATTCAGATACAAAAAACTGAATCAAGTCGAAAAATTTTAAAGGTACTATTTTAAAGGTAAATAAAGCTGATAAAATACAGCAGTGATACAAATACTAAACCTAATAAAAAAAATGTCAACACCACTAAATATAAAATTTACATCAATATAAAATAAAAGTCCCACTGTAAACTCATACTATAAAGTGTATAAGTGTAGCAGGTCACTTATACTGACTGTAATTTAGTAAACACCAGGATGTATATCGTATTTAAATTGGATTTCTTCTGTGTGTACACGTGAAGGAGTGTGTGTGTGTGTGTGTGTGTGTGTGTGTGTGTGTGTGTGTGAGAGAGAGAGAGTGAGTGAGTGTGTACACTCACTTTGTCAGAACCTCCTCCCTGAGCATGTGCAGGACGATGCGGGTCAGATTGATGGACATCACACTGAACGGAAAATTCTGGAAAAGAGTAACATCACATAGAACACGCCGGAACATTATAAAGCTATTAAAGGAATACTACAGTGACGATTGTTTAACATATGTATGTGTGTGTGTGTGTGTGTGTGTGTGTGTGTGTGTGTGTGTGTGTGTGTGTGTGTGTGTGTGTGTGTGTG
>JAQQZR010001438.1:0-11239 GCA_030068235.1 Notoglanidium macrostoma
GTGTGTGTGTGTGTGTGTGTGTGTGTGTGTGTGTGTGTGTGTGTGTGTGTGTGTGTGTGTGTGTGTGTGTGTGTCGATGCTAGAATGAGCAGACACCTGACCTTGTAGCAAGCTGAGAGTTGTATAGCTGCAGCAATGCAATCACTAATTTAATTTAGATTCAGAGACACATCTCACCTGCTGTGCCACCTGTTGAACTGTGCATTCAGGATTCTAGTTGACCCAGTAGCGTAAAGCCGTACTTATGTCAGCACACCCCACAGAAGAGCGGGGTGGGGTGAGAGTGGGTAATTAGCATTTTAAGGAACAGACACTCAAACCAGCCATAGTGAACAGGGCTATGTAGACAGCATGAGAATTGTGCTGTGGTGCTTTATCCATTTCATTAAGACCTCAGGAATTTCATTAACTTGCGTATAAAAGTCATTATATATCTCCTTTAATGGCCCAGATTTCAAATGCTGTGATATCTTTAAATGTGGCTACTTATATTTTATCCATTTGGCCCACAAAATACTTGCCACAGACATAACTCCCCCTTATGATGGTGCAAAACATAACTGAAGAGTTCACTTTATTATTCAAAGATTGGTATAGCGCTAACAGGTGTAAGGCTCGAATACTGAACAAGAGCACAGCCTGATGAGTGAATACCTGTGCTCTCAACACTATAGTATTGAAAATCTTCAATTAAAGCAAAAAATAGGGATGCAAATTGTAAACTGACTGATTTGGAAGGTGAACATGGCTATAGGGTGACCATCGCAGGACACTGTATTAGATAATTCAATTCAATTTAATTCAATTTTATTTGTATAGCACTTTTAACAACAGTCACAGAATGTAATAGATTATATAAATTCTGAATATAAACTTATGTGTCTATAAATTTATATATATATATAACATATACATATATATATATCCCTAATGAGCAAGCCTGTGGCGATGGTGGCAAGGAAAAACTCCCTGAGACGACAAGAAGAAGAAACCTTGAAATGAACCAGACTCTAAAGGGAACCCTTCCTTATAAAGGGCTGGGTGTCATCCTGGACATTTAAGCAAATTATTGTTCATATGTATCTACAGTGCACATATGATTTACATGAGTAAATGCATCTATGATGTGTTATATGTGTATTGTGATGGCTTTTTATTTTGTGCATTCTTATATAAAGACTTCCTGGGCAAATTATTACCAGATATGAGTTACCACCGTCTTTCTGTCCTTTCAGCATGACAGATTTTTCCCGTGAATCTGCAGACATCAGTGTGACGAGTGCTGCTCTTTAGTATATGGATTGGTTTTAGTTTGTCACCTTTGTTAGTGGTGTAAAGGATGCTGATTTAGGAGTGACTTCAGCCAGTAAAAGGGGTCTATCTATAAGTGTGAAAGCAGGTTTTTTATTGTCCCAGTTGCATTTTACCTTGTATGCAAGAACATGTTTGCGTTTTATTATTTTATTTATTTTTAGTTGTCTTTTTACTCATTTTAAAGTGGAAGATAGTGGCACCTGTAGCTTCATTATCAATCAGTCAGCTATTCTGGTAAATAGGGTTCGGTGTGAGAATTGAATAGTTTTAAACAGTTAATCTTTAAAGTATTAGTCTTTTTCCCCCTCAAATTCCCTCATGAGGTTTATTTTAAATTTCACAATTACAATCATTTTCATGCATGAATTATTAAATAGCTGCCAGAGCATGTGAAGTCATATTTACTACTCTGCATATATTTATTACAGTTAAATTAATTTCACTGACTTTCATTGGGTCATGTGATTTTTCTGCTGAGATTATTATTTCTAAACATTTGGGTACATTTGCTTCTATAAGTATTGTGCCCATTTGGATACTGAAACATCTGATTTCTATCGGTTGCTGTGTATTATCTTGCACCGTCAGTATTTACAGTGCTGTCATCACTCAGCTGGATATGTAATGCATTCTCTCTCAGGTGTCATCCTTATAATAACTCAAACGCTCTCTTAAGAAGAGAATATTCAATATGTAATCATAAGCACATGTCAAAATCTTAACTTCTACTAAGTACCAAAGCTCCCCTGCTTTAATATTTAACCAACTAGGTGACCTTATGCACATGAACACAATAGTCCCGTCTGACTATAGTCATAGTGTTGCTAAACCTTTTGGTTTTGATAGGCTCACTGACATCTGAAACATGTCATGTAGTACATTTTACTAAACCCAACAGATTGTAAGTCCTATAGTTACACAATATGAAAAGGAGTAATAGACATACAATGTACCTTAGTTACCTTCTACATCCAAATGTGAAAAATGAGAGAAAAAAAGACTGCAAAATGCAGAGATTCATAATGTGGGTATCTTATTTTATTTGTACTTTTACTACCCAGGATAATGGGCTATTAAGCTGAAAACAAAACTAATGTAAAAGCACAAACGCTGTGTTCAATTTTGATAATCTATTATGTCTTGCTTGCACAAACAGCTCACAATTTAGCAGCCTCGAAGATGTTTCATTCCAGCAATCCACTTCTGTAGGACCTGAGAGCTTCAACTGGGTTGTCCAATGTGCCATGTGTGCACAAAAAGTCACACAACTATGATTAAAATTACATTCTGGCAAGCTTTTTGAGTCACCTGTGCCCAAAGCTTACAACAGGCAGAGAATGTAAACAAAAGTCAAATGGTGTAAAGAGGAATTAATAATCTTTCCTTAACATTCCAAAGCTTCTTGCAAACATTTCTGCTAAAGGCAATGAAGTCATGTGATTTCCAATTTGGAGTGTTTGAGATAGCAATAAGTTATTAACACATTTTTGTTGTTGTTGTTGTTGTTTTTCGTGCTTTACACAGCTAACATTTATTTATTTATTTATTTATTTATTTATTTATTTATTTATTTATTTGACCAGAGAACCTGAAACTGTAAGGTGGCAACACTACCAGCTAGCATGTTGTCTTATTTATTTGCTTGCATTGCTTTGCTACAAAATGAATTCTGTTAACATTCACTTCTATTCACTTCGCACCACTGCAAACTGTGTATTTCTGCAGTTCTTTATTTCAAATCTTGATTACATTGAAGTTCATCATTATATACTCAACTGGTATCAAATTGATACAACAAATACAGAATTACCATCAAAAATGTAAAAAGTTACTGAGATATAGGGAAGACGGCAACAGCGGATCTTCTGAGCCTGAGCAGGACTAACATCACTATAAGTTCCAGCAGCCATATCTTCCAGAAGCCCAAATTCATGATACAATACAGAGCTGCACATTTCATTTTTGGATGACCTGTAAAGGATGCTTAATCCTGAGGAAAGGAAATGAGTAAGAAACCGATCCAACATGCAGACATTTGTGATTGCATTGGAAAGCATGGCATTTCATCATCCTCATGAAGACACACATTTATTTGCAGCCTATCCAAAGATGGAGTCACTTTTCCTCTCAGGTTATTCTCCATTCCCGACCCTCCAAGAAGAGATGAACAGTCTAACATCATCCACACTATCACATGCCTGACATACTCTACCTCTGACAGTTTTCGATGTGTATGGCAGTGGAAACATGACACTGATTATAATGTGGGCATATGAAGAAGTTACCATTTACTGAACTATGCAGTTACCTGAACACCTGTGAGGTACTTTTCATTTTTAATTGCTTGCTGTTGTGCCATATAGCATGGTTTCATCACATAGGGTCATATATGTGTGATCTGTTTGTATTTAAAAGATTTATTTCAGCATACAAAAGACAGCTTATACTTACATTACTGTGACATACTGTATTTTAGGTTTTATAAAGCAAACTGCTTTTGTTGATTTGATAGAATGAGTTTTATCCGAGGTGCCACAGGAGGTATCATTGCTGCCTCATGACTGAGTTGATCTTCAACTCAGGTTATTGTCTGTGTGGAGTCTATTTGCATGGTCTGTCTGCGTCTGTGTGGGTTTCCTCCACGTTCTTTGGTTTCCAAAAAATTCCCATAGATGTGAATGAGTGTGCAAATGTGTGTGCATGGTACCCATCTGTCATTTCATACAGGGTGTGACATAGATTGAATTCCAGTGATCCTGGGCTCCAGATCCAACATGATCCTGACTAGGATAATGCTTTCACTGAAGAATGAGATATCATTTCAAAAAGGTTAATCCAATGCAAGCCTATAGAGGTATGCAGCTTTCCACGTATTGCAGTCTATGAACATGAAACTTTCACATTTTTCATTTCTTTACACTCTATTCACATTACAAGGCCCATTATTTTATTTCACGCACATGATATAACTCCAGAATTTTTTTTTTTCCATGAGTACACTATATGGCCAAAAGTTTGCGGACAACTGACCACCATACCTATATGTGACTCTTCCCCAAACTGTTCCTACAAAGTTGGAAGCACACTATTGTACAAGATGCCTTTGTGTGCTGTAGCATTACAGTTTCCTTTCACTGGAAACAAGGGGTTGATTTTAAACATATTCCAACATGGCAATGCTCCTGTGCACAAAGCAAACTCCGTGAAGACATGGTTTGCCAAGTTTGAAGTGGAAGAGCTTGAGTTTCCAGTACGCAACCCCTGACATCAGTACTTGATCTCACTAATGACTCAAATCTTTAATCTTCACAGCCAGTCTAATGGAACATCTTCCCAAAAGTGTGGAGGTTATTATAACAGCAAAATGAGGGCTAAGTCTGGAATGGGATGTTGAACCATTTTGGCCATATAGTGTATGTGTATGTGTATAGTGAATGTACAAGGTCGTCCCACTGACTTGGTTTTCTTTGTCTTGAATGATATTGACATGCAGGACAAGCAGGATGCACTACCTGGGATCAGTGTTTCCATGGTGCTCTCTAATGTGACATCTGCCAGGCAGACAGGTCCATCTGGAGTTTCTGCCACCATGACCAGGGTTTCAGAACAGATATGGCCTCACGTTGTCTGCTCAGGACATTGCTGACTTTTCACCTGTGGCATTTCTGATCTACACATGGTAACACTGGAGAATGGGGTCATATGGCTGTTAAGAGTGGGAATGTTTTCTGTTTACAATGATCTGCTTCTGTTCAAACTCAAGAAACATGCATGTGATGTGTTAGTATGTTTGCTTCATATAATAACACTAAAATATGCAGCAACGTTCCAACATTATAACTTTATAGCTATAAACCGCTGGAGTTGGAGCATAACATAGCTGAAGATAGATACTAAGTAAAATTATTCTTGGTTAGTTGTGCATATGCATAAATAATATATTGAAATGGCTGATTTTTTTCTATATGCGGTTGTGAGGTATGGTAACCAATAACAATAATAATTCTATAATATATTCATTTTTATTTTTACCAATTAACTTTCATTTCACAAGAAAATATACATAAATTATTCTCCAAACAATCACAAGACAATGTCAAACTAATATGCAGGTGAGAGATCTAGGTGCCAGTCACAAGACCATATTTGTTGCATGTTCAGTAGGGTCATAGTCTCATGTCCAATTACTGAAGCTATTACACCAGGCACAGGCAAACAAGGGTTTGAATAACAAACAAAAAACTCAGTATAAGAACCAAAGAAAGGAAAAGTATGGACAAGACCAGAATGTCTTTGATTTGCAGATACAGGTGCAAGTACAGATGTATAAATTAAAGGAAAAAACAGGTGGCTCTTATGCTCTCAGGGACATTTTTCTGGCATTGTTTTGGTCCACTTCCTTAAATTTAAGGGTCATTGCAAAGTTATTCTGACTGATCTCCCTTACCCAGTGATAAAACATTGCTATCCTGATGGGAACGGTCTCTTTCAGAATGACAATGCCTCCATACACGCAGCATGGGGGTCACTGAATGGTTTGTTGAATATGAAAATGATGTAAATCATATGCTATGACCTTCACAGGCACCAGATATCAACCCGTAGAACACCTATGAAAGATTTTTTGATCAGTGTGTTAAACAGCGCTCTCTACCACAGCCACCAGAGGAGTTTTTTTATTTTAAAACTGAAATGAATGCTCATTTAAGTGTTTGGTGAAGAGGTAGGTCTTCAGTCTTTGTTTGAAAATAATCCAGTGAAGAACCAGAGAAAAACCTTGAAGCAAGTCTTCCTTACACCTTAAGGGACGGTGGATCGGTTTGTGCTATACTAGGAGCTGGAACGGAAAGCACTGCATAGTGGGGTTTAATAGGTTCCCTCGGTTAGGTGGGGGCTGGTACATATTTGGCTTTTATGCAAGCATCAATGTTTTAAGTCTGAGGTAGATACGGCAAGCCAGTTGGGAAAACATAGTGGTGAGATTATGTGGGGGAACTTGGCAAGATTGGAAAAAAGCTACATCGTTAATCAGTTACAAGGGTCAGGTGACATGCCATGGAAGGCTTGCGAGAAATGAGATGCAGTAGTCCAACTCGAGATGACAAGGGACTGAACCAGCACCCATTTATCTGAAATACTAGGCTAGCAATATGAGTACAGAAGGATAGTTGGTTACTCAGAAATACCACAATGTTGTGTACATTTTTGTATAGTGTAGGTGCTTTAATTGGGGTATGACAAGATCTTGACATAAGGGGAGCATCTTCAGGGATATACAGTAGTTAATTCTTGCTGTGATTCAGCTTCAGGTATTGCGTTACCATCCATAATGAGATGTCCACCAGACATGCTGAAATCTGTGTAGAAGCATGAATGTATGTGGTAGGAAAGGAGAAGACAAGTTGAGCTTCATCAGCATAGCAGTGGCATTAATACACTATGTGAGGGTATTACTGTACCTCACTGAAAGAGCAGGTGTGGAGGGAATATAGAAGAGAACTAAGCACTGGGCCTTGTGGGACATCAGATCCACTGGGGAATGTTGGACCGTTCCACCAGGTAGGAAGCAAGCCACTGTCATGATGTGCCATTAATTCAAACCACTGTAAGGAAGAACAGCAAAGTCTTGTGATTGAACATGCCAAAGGTTGCAGATAGGTAAAGGAAGATGGTGACTGATGACAGTTATGATTGCCATTTATGTGCAGTGTGCTTCTAAAGACTGACTAGGACCTTGGAGGTCAAGGGGAGGTGATTAAGGGGAGGAGGCCTTGCAAGATGTTTTATGGAAAGGTTGTTTCCAGGATCTCTTCTGTGAAAAAAAGAGAAAAATATTTAAAGCGATAGGAGGGGAAGAAGTCTTGTGCAGTGAACGAATATAGGTAGGAGGGGAAGCTTGGCAGATTTTGTATATCTACTCATCAGAGGAAGTCATCAGTGCTCAGGAGGGTGAAAGAGGAGAGAGTGTTGAAAGTAAAGAAACATTTTATAGAAATAATGTGTATCAGATACAAATTCTTCCAGCTATCTGTTTTCAGATGTCTTAGCAACAGTCACATTAGAGAACTTTGAAAGATAAGAGTGGTATGAGAGGAGATTAGCCCCAAGTTGTGATTTCCTTCACTTTGCTATATCGCATAAAATTATTTATTATATTTATTTATTATATATATTATGCCTTTGAAATACTGCCACGGTTCTTTATTGATCACAAAGGGGAAATATAGGGAAAAACACTCATGCTCTACACAGTTTTGAACCCCTGATCTTGGAGCTAATAAGGCTGCAATTCTACCACTATATCAGCGGTTTACAGTTGAATCACTCCCTGATTAAAGTTAAAAACAGATGCGCTCATCCATGATAAAGGTATAGTATGTATATACTATACCTTTATCATGGATGAGCGCATCCGTAGATGCATCAGTGACTGTGACTGTTTTTCCCTAAATCTCCGCTTTGGGATCAATAAAGCACAGTTGCAGACAGAAGTTTACCTACAGTCATCGCGGACATGAATGCCGTGGCAGCAGTTCAAAGGCACAGGCGTGCCATGAACTGGAAGCTGCTGGAATACTGTCTACACTCAAGTGAGTGTTATATCTCCATGCACTGAGAGGCTGCTCTCCAAGAAATAAGCCCCTGCACCAAAACCTTTTAGCTCAACTGAAGCCCACATGGACAAAGAAAAAGCCTTGTGGAAATAAGTTATATTGTCAGTTGAGACAAAGATTGAGTTGTTAAGCATGGTGGTGGAATCACGCTCTGGGCCTGTTTTGCTGCCAGTGGAACTGGTGCACTGCACAAAGTGGATGGAATAATGAAGAACCTCTGAATTCTTCAGCAGAACCTCAAACCATCCTTGAATCTTGGACACAATTTGGTGTATCAACAGGACAATGACCCCAAACACACCTTAAAGCTGGTTGTGAAATGGATAAAGCAGGTGAACATTAAGCTAAAAAAAAAAAAAAGTCCCGACCTCAACCTTATTGAAAGTATGTGGACTGTGTTTAAAAGTTGGGTCTGTTACAGGAAAAAGGAACCAGGAATCTCTACCAATTGTGCCAAGAAGAGTGATCAAAATTTCCAACCAGAATTTTCCCAGAAGCTTGTTGATGGCTACCAAAAGCATCTGCTCAAAGTGAAATTTGCTAAGGTACATTTAACCGATATTAGCATGAAATTCTTGTGTGAAATTCTTTTTTTCTATTCAAGTTGTTTTAATAGATTTAATAGATTCTTTCCCAACAAAAGAACAGTGCAAAGAATTCATTTAAAGCCCAACATTGCCATCACATTCTTGTCCATGATGACTGTATGTAAACCTCTGACTCTAACTAGCGAGATAGCTAGCTAGCTATCCATTCAGCCTTATATTTTCAGTGCCAGACCATTTCCTTATTTGTCTCTTTCATTTGAGAAGGCACCTCAAAAATCTGCAAACTGTTGTGAATTCTACAGTGATGCTGAAAGGGTGGTAAGTTTCACCTCTCAAATAACATACTATAACAATAGAGATGTCCCTCAGACTGACTGGCAATGACAATGACCACCACTTCAAGGTCACTATAGTGTTCACAAGTTGCATTCTCAAGTGACGGACGCTAATTTTGAAATTGTCTAGCACAATTGACTATTCCACATAGTCAAACAAGATCAAACCTTGAACTATAAGGCATCTATTCTACCATGCCACCAGCTATAGGCTATTGTAGCAATACCTGATTAAAATTCCTGACACAAAAACATCATGAGAAAAACACAGGCACAGTCAGGCCTACTTCTCTCTCTCACTCTCTACTCTTCATTACTTCCCCTATTTTATATTTGCTCTCTCTCACTCTCTTCCTCTTTATTCTCCCTCTTATTTTATCATCCTTTCATTCACTGTTTTCTCACTCTCTGTTTTTCCCCATATGGTCCCTGTCCCTGTCATTCTCCCGCTCTTTCCGGTCTCTCTTTCTATCTCTCCCTTCCAAAGTTTCATTTTTCTCCACTCATTTCACTCCACTTCTTTCACGTCTTCTCCTTATCTCTCCTACTCTTACTGTTTCACCCAGACTCGTTCGTCGTTAATGCCACCTTCTTTCTCTTTCTTCTCCGTCTTTCTCCCATCATCCTTTTCTGTCTTTTGTTCTTTCTTTCTATCAAACATTGTCAATTTCATTCAGGAAATGTGAGTCAGATTAAATATACTAGAACATTTGTCCTTTTTAAAGCCGTATGTTTCAAATACGCACATTTTAACATTATAATAGTTATCATTAAACTAACGCTTGAGGTGTCAAACACAGCTATGGAATGAAACATATCAACAAACCGTGAGAAAGAAACATTCTCTCTCCTGCACTCTGATTATCTCTAATAACACTCTCTTCTCCCAAACTGTCTCCTTTGGCAGTTCTTCTTTCTTGTTGCCCTTTCTCTGGCTCCATTATTATTTTACACATACTACCTCATTACAATGCTGTCTGCATTCCAGAATTTTTGAAAAGGAAAAAGAAAAAAAGAAATGATTTAAACCTGAACTGGAAATGAATGCACCATTCCTTCTTAGGGTTGCTGACCCTCAGAAACTCACTTTTAAACCTTCCGACCTCTCAAGTTTGTTAGAAGGTGGTTTCAAATCCCACCTCGTTCTGTCTCTTTCTATCTCCTTTTCTCTATTGCGTTCTACGTTTTATATCTCTTTTACACTGGTCATTTTCTTTCACATCTAGTGTGTAAAAATGAAGAGAATGATAATAAAAGATTTGTTTCCTTGTTTCACAAACATCTACTATGCTCTGGCAGTGGTCTTAGCTTGACGGTAGTGTGCTTATGGGTTCTGTTCAAAATGTCTATGTAGTTCAGCCTGAGTGACCACTCATTTTCAGTGTACTCCATTTGAACAAGCAAATTTTCCACTCTCACTTGTTTATTTCCATGGGAAGGACAAACATCAGACAACTAAAATAGAGCTTTCTTGTGTGCTGGAGGGTGGTGGCCACTAGACAGAAAATATTTTAGGTTATATTTTTTGTTGTTGTTGTTTGTGATGGCACTCTAAACCCACAGTGCCATCATGTGCTCAAGATGTTCACTACACATTTCAACATCTATGGTCCAATGCAAAAGTTTGCATACCTTTTGGACACAATAAATAGGACAAAATATATATTTTTGGAAATATTTTGTTTGTTGTTTGATTGTGAAAAACGTGATTAAATCATGTATATTTAAATCATTTGCTGGTGGTCTTTAAAATGGACGAAGCACAGGTGTCTGTCACTTTCATTTGTTTGGCTAGCCTCCTGTTCGATTCGCAGGCTCTCCTCGGAAGTAAGAGCCAAAGTAATGTCGACAAAATTTACATCTCTTTTTTGATATAATGTTTACCAGGTACAGTGATGAAATAACAAGATATACTAGTCGTGTTAAACTGTTATGGATTTGGTGACTGGACTGTATGGACTGACTGCTACAGTTCCGAGCATTCTGCGAGTCTGGATGGTGCTGATATGTTTAAGTTTGAGATGTCAGTCATGTTCATTACCATTTCAATAGTTAGCAGTTGGGTGCCAGGTTCAGCACTTTCGAGAGATTTCCCACCCATCATCTGGAGAAGAGCACACTGTTCAGTGATCTTTGGACAGCAGGAGGAGCCATGCATCCAGGTCAGACCCAGAATGATGTATTAAAAAACAGGTGTCCAATGAGTGCTCTCGTTAAAATACAGTATACTTAAATCTGCCATAGAAGCCATGCTTCACTGGGTTTCTGTTGGAGTAGATGACTAAATGAATGAATAGTGCGATATTGCAGTGAGATTATTAATAATTTGATTTGATTTGCAGTGCTTAGCATCACAGCAAGAAGGTCCTGGGTTCGATCCCCGGGTCACCCAGGGTGCCTTTCTTTGCGGAGTTTGCATGTTCTCCCC
>JAQQZR010001439.1:0-34978 GCA_030068235.1 Notoglanidium macrostoma
TATATATTCTGAATACATACATGGAATGAAAGTTTGAATTTAGAGTTTTATTTCTATTCAGAGTTTTCAGTTATTATATAAATAAAAATTTCCTAAACAGCATATATATCGGTTACAAGTTTTCAAGTGAGAACAACAGAGGAACAGAAAACAGCAGTAGTGATGGATGTCACAATCCCAGCTGACCGTAATCTCAGGAAGAAGGAGCGTGAGAAAATCGAGAAGTACCAAGGTCTGAAGGAACAACTGGAACAGATGTGGAAGGCGAAGACCAAAGTGATTCTAGTGGTAACAGGAGCATTAGGGGTTGTGACTCCAAACTTGGAGAGTGGCTCCAACAGATTCCAGGTACAACAATTGAGGTCTCTGTCCAGAAATGTGCAGTTCTAGGAACATCTAAGATACTGCACAGAACTATCAAACTCCCAGAAGTTTAGACCAGAGGACCTGAGGTTGAGGAAGACATAAACACATACAACCCCACCCCCCCCCCCCCCCCAAGTAGGAGGGGTAAGAGGAGCATTTTATGTATCCATATAATGGAGAGGCAGGGTACACGCTGGCCAGGTCACCAGTCCACCACAGGGCCGCATTTTATGTATATAACTGAAAATATGCATGGTCTATACCAGTTCTTTTTTTTTATGTTAATCCCATCACAATCCTATGTCAGTCCTATCATATTACACTCTAAAAATGATGCAAAACACTGAAAAAAACTGGGCTGCTTTAAAAAGTCTGTTTTTAAAGAAGTTATAACAACAATTAGGAATTTACAAAATTTTATTCAAGAGCTAGTCTGTGGAAATTTCTGGCAAGCTGTCTCTCTTCAGAGAGACTTCATTCTTGGTTGCTAGGACCTCCTCTTGAGGACATTCCATGCATCAGTAGTCATGTGTTATATTTTTTGTATGGAAGTATGATTTTATTTTGGAGATCAATATGGCCGTGTTTAGGATGGGCTATTGAAGTGTACTGTACCTATTATTTATGTACTCATGGTTAAAAAACTTGGACTTTGTAAGGGAAATTAATGCTTAAAATTTAATTTAGCTGAGTGTCGATCAATCTACTGCAGTATAATCATATGAATGTCCACATCACCTATTTTCTATGTATGAACATATTTTGCAAGTTCCAACCGTTGAGGCATCTCGACCTTATCCTAGAGCAGAATAGTTTCTTCTACCTTAATAAGACTGTGTAAAATAACAAGGGCACCATTTGATCTTGTGGAGTTATTCAAAGTTTCTTTTACAGTCTTTTTTTCTATGAGCAGGAGCAGAACTTAAAAGTGAAGCTTTTCAAACTGTCTCTGAGACCCTCTAGTAGCTGGCAGCAGTACAATATTTTAACCCCCCTATTCTCTTATTAGTCAGTGGGAAACAACCTAAATTTGTAGTCACTGTCCACTTTATAAGGAACACTTGTACACCTACACATTCATGAAGTTATGAAATCAGCCAATCATGAGGCAGCAGGACAGTGCAAAAAATCCTGCAAATACAGGTCAAAAGCTTCAGTTACTCTTCACATCAAACATCAGAATGAAAAAAAGTGTGCTCTCTGTCACCTTGATCATGACATCTGGAAAACTGTGTCTAAATTTTCAGTGCCACAGGCAGTCTCAGGTGGAGAAACTGTATTGAAGTATGCAAGACAAAGACTGAGCCAAAAGAGCCCTAAGATAAGCATACCCTACATACATACAAATCAAACTGTGTGAGGTTTGGGTAAGGATACCAAGGATCTATGAATTTGCATAGGCTTGGCTAATACCAACAGGATTAAAATCCAGTATTCAGAATTTAAATGGATGTCATGCTAACTTCAAATTATCTGATTATAAAACCAGAAGAAGGAGGGCTTAGGCTTTATGATCACTGGAACATTAGTAAGCATAAAAGCTAGTGTGTATAGTAACACCTGAGCAAGGTTTTAATAAAACCAGGTATTTGAAGGAACTTTTTGAGAAGGCTATTGAAATTATCTAAAAGTGATATTATGAAATCTGTAACCTGGGTTTAAAACTAGTGTTGACCCATGCTACAAAACTTTTTATAGGTGTAACATGTCCACCAGAGATTGTATATCAACAAGTATTTGATTGGAGTCTATGGGTCTGGAAAGTCCTTAAGAAAATTTGGGAATTTCTGGTCTATAACTGGTGGATGATTGTGACCATAGTCATAGTTCTTTTTGTATTGATCATCTTATATTTAACCTGTTTAACACTGATATTCTTTAAACTTCTTGCTGTCAGGACAAAATGTTTCTGCCATTGTTGGATGCAGGTGTTGTGGCTTTGTTGCAAAAAATAATAAGTGCAGAAATAGAAAAGGTGTGAGGTGGGTACCCTTCTATAGACAAGACATATCTTAGGTGTTCAGAGCAGAAAAAATCTAAGAGGCTAGCAATGATACATGAACCTGTCCCCCTTAAACTTAAAAAGTGTAAGATGAAGTGACCTGAACTTCAGAGTCACTTCAGCCTCTGGCCATCCAATAGAGAAGATCAAAAAAGCTCATAGTTCATTGGGAGCAACAGAAATTCAGATTTGTCTTTCCGCCAAGGTCAAAATTGGCAAAATATGGCAATCTGGAGAGAATCAGATGAACCCATGAGTAATGAAGTTAAAGGAACACCTCAATCTCCAGAGAGGGCAAGTGCCAATTGGACAAATGACCCTTTTGGTCAATTGGAACCCAGTGAAGTACATTGCATAGGTAAATATTTTCAGACTTTTTCTCTTTGGCATGTACAGTATTGTGCATTAAGACAGAAAACTCCTTGGTGGACAAATTCAGTACTGGGGATGCAAGCTTTCTGGTTATAATGTTTTATGACTGTAAAGGATGGACTGAGATCATGAAAATAAGAAGGAAAATTGCAGTTTATTAGGAACTATTGTTAATGCAATATTTGTTAATCCAGTTTTACTATCATCAGAGTTGGATTAGATGGGTGGCATTCATAACATCATGTTGTATACTTTTATAAAATAGTGCTTCTGATTGTGAAAGCTAGAGGAGTTCAAAGCAAGAATAATTCCCTTTAATATGTTTTTGAGCATTACCCTAAGCCTAGCAGGACATCTTTGTGATGTACAAATGTTAAAAGTCATAGAATTGTTGCTTTATTTTTAAGACCTGAAAATATGACTTTAATGATCAAAATTTGAATTGTTTTTGATTTTTCATTTTCAGAGTAATCTGGAACTCTTCACACCAAAAAGCTCAATAATGGATCCCAATACAGAGATCATAGCACATAATGAAGAGAGAAATTTAGAAAAACAGAAGAAGCACTAGCTAATTTGGAAAACTTGACAGTATATAATCCATTTACAGGATCACATGGGAGAGGTCATAGGTGTACAAATTGTAATGCGCAATGCCAAGATTTATCCTGGGATTTGAAAAATAAACAAGAACTGAGTATGAGTTGTTGTAAATGGAATAAGAAGATGGTATTTCCAAGTCGGAAAGAAGTTCCCAAAGACAGAGTTGTATAAGCACTGAGGTAGCAAGTCCAAGCAGCAAATGAAGTACTGTCTAAAGTACATGAAAGTTTCAACCCACAGAATTTCATGGGAGATTAACTGGACCCCCTGTTTAACTAGAAAGAGAAAACAAAAAAAGGCACTTATTGTCTAGTAAAGATAAAGGGTGATGACATTCAAATGTTGTTTTGCTACCTAATATTGTGTTATGTCTACGTTTTCACAAGTCTTCTTTGGGACATACTCCCTTAATCAGGTAGCTGCTGTCCCCTTTTCAGGGAAAGTCTGGTACGGAACCCTCAGAGGCCTCATGAGCCTTATTTGGGTTGCTGAAGAGAAAGGCTCTGCATCAACTCTGGGTATACAGAGACAAAAATCAAAGATTTATTAAGGTGAGAGAATTATATCCTTCACCCCTTGATCTAGCAGAATGGGTTGATGTCAAATTAATCAAACACCCAGATAGAGAGTGAGATCCTTCTTATGATATTTATCAGCATTTGGGAGACTTTTACATTAAATGTATTTGCAGAAGCTTGTGCATCAACCCTAAATCTGGTTGACAGCTGCCTCAATGTGTACCTCAAGTTAATTGTATGAAATGGAAAACAGAACCATTTAGATGAGACAGATTCTTTAAACAAAAAGCACCAGAGACAAAAGCCAAGAGAGGATGTTTTGGAAAATGCTTTGCGTAAACTGTCTTTAGTCTCTGACGCAACAGAAGTGAAGCAAGCCAGCAGAGGTTTCAAAAAGGAAATGACACAGCAGAAAAATAGAATGAAGAAGAGGAAGACATGCCTGCAGAAGAAAACTCTGTATTAAACCTTAAACTCCATTATCAGAATATGAAGTATTTATAAGAAAGATAGAAGGTGAATTAATATAAATGCACTTGTACGTAGAACAAAATTAATATTAAAATTTATTATATCAACCTGTATGTGAGTGTCTTTAATCTTGCTTTGTTAGATTTAAAGAAGCATATGAGGTTAAATGCCTGTAACAAAAAGGCTCCTCCCAAATCTTGGTCTTATGATTTTCTTTTCATTTATTTATTTTTTGTTTGTTTTTAATTGTACAATTAACCACTTTTAATTGTAGGCTTTTATTTTAACAGCACAGAAGCTCATTAATGTTTGCTTCACAGGTCTTAGATTAAGCAGAGAGATACATTTTCTTGGTACTTGTCTACCATTTATTTGCTCCTAGTTATATTTTGCTTGGTTATTTTATATAATAATGCTCATTTGCCTTTTTTAACTTTTGTTTATTTTATACCCTATATACTATATAGTATTCTTTATTTTAGTATTAAAATGAATGCTGCACTGTGGGTAAGAATATTTTATGAATAGTCTAGAAAAACTCTGTAAGGGATTGTCTCTTGTGCTCATGATTGAGCGTAATTTAGCCTTTCCCAGAATCTACCTAGTACTATCCTAGGCTTAGATTTAGTTAGAATTACACTGTTAAAATAGTAAACACTATGCTCATTATAATATTCCATGTGACAGCAACTGATTTCAGCCACTTCTTTCCACTGCTGGGCAGGCTTGCTGGATAAAGAAAAGCAGGTCACAGCCTCTGATTGCACAGTTCAGCCATAATGTCACTGTATTCTCACTGTAGGCTTAACTCCTCCGGGCTGTAGTCTTCAAGGTCTCAGATGCCATGGCCACAGAATATCATCTTCCTTTTTCTGCATGCTTTTCCAACCATGAGATCATTGATCTGATCATGGTGAATGCACAGCAGAACCAGACATAGTCTCTCCCCAGGTTGAGGTTTAGCCACCACGCTTCATTGCACAATTTCAGGAGGAGATGGAAGTACCCCTTTTCCAAAGACCTTGGTAGGTAATTCTGAAAAGAACTGGGTAGGGAATCTGCTTTCAGTGAACTCGTGTAAACTGAGGATGTAGATTTTTCCCACCTGTTACATCTGTGACTTTGGCAGTTAGCTTGCCTGTGTCTTAGTGCAGGTCCTGCACCATTGAGAGATGCCAAGTTTTCTTTTTTTTTCTTCACAAGATTTCCCTGTCCTGGAAGTCCGAACCATAGTAATCAGGTGAATAACAAATGCTCTAGTGACTAAAGTAGTGCACTACTGGTATAACAAAGTAGTTGGGGTTAAAATAATAAATGTTTTTTTAGTAGAAGCTTGAGATTTTCACATCTACTCCATGTGCACTGAACCAGAAGTCTCTGAAAGACTACTCTTTGTGTTTCATTACTAGCCGTTTGAAGCACTTGATTACCATTTGATGATAGGTGTGAGTGCAATGGGCAGGACACAGATGATTTCTTCAGCACAGGGATTATGGTGGCCATCTTGAAGCAGACGGGAATGGCTGCTTGGCTTCAGGAAATGTTATCTGTGAGAACATCTGCAAGCTGATTAGCACATTCTCTGATCACTTGGCCAGGTATATTATCAGGACCTGCAGATCTTTGTTGGTTACATCTGGACAAAGTCTTCCTGACATCTACTAGAGACAGACAAATGTTTAGCATAACAGTGATTTGGTCTGGTTCACCGAGGTGGGGGCAAACCTTTAATGTTCATGCAAACAAGGTCTAAAGTGTTTGTTTTATGGGTCATGGAATCAACATTCTGAGAACTGAACACATTACTAAGCATGATAAATTATAGTTTAGTGTTCCACAAGGTTCAGTTTTAGGCTCACTGACTTTTTTCTATATATGGCATCACTGGGAAAATTATTTGTAAAAATGGTATTGGCTTCCATTATAACACTGATGACACACAATTAAATGTTTCATTAACGCCAGATAAGAAACACCAGCTTATTAAAGTGAAGTAATGTAAAGGACAATTGGCATTTGATGCTTAGTAAATTCCTTCTACTTTATTCTGACAAGACAGAAGTACTTGCACTAGGACCACATGCAGCTATGAGTAAGCACTGCCTCAGGGGTTCAGTGCACTGTCTCTGGCTCTCCCTTCCTGGTGAGGTCTGATAGGGGGGCAGCTATAGAGGCAAAGTTAGGCATAGTATCCTTCCAGCCCTAAGAACATATGTACCTATTTTTTCATGACAAGTCATGGATATTGTCTCATGGCTTTGACTTTCTTCTCTTGTGGCTTCAGCAGACCTCACCTGATGCTGTAGCCCAGGTACTGTGCCTCCGTCAGCCCCAGATGGGACTTTTTGGCTTCGCCATGAGCCTAGCCCTCCGTAGTTTTTCAAGGAGATGGTAGAGGTCATCATCCCAGGTGAATGAGTGTATAACCACTTCGTTGAAGTAGGTGGCACTCCAGAGGGGTCTTAACACGATGACCATTAGTGGCTGGAATGTCGCTTGAGCTCTGTGCAGGCTGAAGGGGAGAACTTGGTACTGCCAGTGTGCTGAGGTGGTGCTGAAGAGCATCTTGGGGTTCGCAGACAGTGTGAAGGAGACCTGCCAGTAGCCCTTCGTGAGCTTGAGAGTTGATATCAAGTGGGCTATCCCCAGCCTCTCGACAAAAGATTGTCCACCTGCGGCATTCGTTAGCCATCAAACTCTGAGACCTTGTTGACATTGCAGAAGTCCCACTGCCTCACAATAACTCCTGGGGCATCTTTATATGATGCTGGATCACGTTGGTCCACCCAGGCTGGCTCTTTCAAGAAACAGCTTGGAATTAGGATTAAAGTTTTACCAAGTCCTGGTGTTGGGAGGCTGGCAGATCCAGCCCCTTCTCCATGGCTTCCTGGGCACCAGCAGTGCTTCAGCCTGTCATCCTTCTTCTGGATGAGTTAATGCCAGTAACACGGAGGACCACACTAAGGTGATGGAGTTGCCAGTGTCCATGAGAGCCATGACTGGCTGCCCCTCCAGCTGTAGAGTAGTGGTAGGAACCCCTGGAGCCATCATGGAGTGTACATTGCAGGATTGTATTGATGTGTATTGATGAACCCTAAGTGGCTCATTACACTCCAGCTGCGGTTTTCTCTGGCTTATTTCCAGTGTCACAAGGGCAGTCTCCAGCACGTCCACTGGTTGCTTAATTGTGGAGGGGATGGCCATTCCCACAGCATGTTGTTCCTCTGCCAGAAGGCCCCACTGGAATTGGTCAACTGTAACACGCAGAATGACCTCTTTAGCTGTCAGCTGGTCTGGTTCTCTGGTAAGCAAGGAGCTATCAGTTGCAAGCACTCATTGTGGGCCACCCCTCCCAGTGTTCTGCTCTCTCGAACATGCCCAGGTATGCTTCCACGTCATCATCCGCTGCCATCTTTGTGAGGGTCCTGGGTTGGGCTGGGGAGGGCTATGAAAGCCATGGGGATACTCTGTAGTGTGGCTAGCTCCTAAGCCATGGTATGAAGTCCTTGGTCTAGCCCTTGGATGATGCGACCCTGTTCCAGGCTCATCTCAAGGAGGTGTTGCACCACGGGTTCGATGGCCAGGGCCACCGGGGTGTGTCTCCTCTCCTGCCCACATTCTCCACTGTTTCTGAGTGAGGAATCAGGAATGAGCCACAGAACACACCAGAGACCTTTCTTTCAACCAACAAAAGGTGATTTACTAAATAATGAAGTGAAGACTCAAGGTGCTGAAGTCCTCAAAGAATGGGGAAAATCAGTGAAGAGTGCTCAGGGTAGGTGCTCAGATGCATGCATTTCAGCTCCCAACAGTGCTCTCAAAGATCTGTGTGGCTGAATAGCCACAGACATCACACCAGTAAGCAGATAAAGGTCTAGAGTTTCTTTCAAGTGTGCGATTTACAGTTGTTGCTGTCAACTCTCAAAATCAAGTCCAAAAAGCTGACACTACAGTGAAAGAAGCCATCCATAGGCTGAAAAATCTAAGAAAACCTGAGTTATAATTGGGCAAAAATATTATGCCTGTCCAAATCAATTATTTGGTACATTAATAAAAAGAAAGAATGCACTTGAGAGCTCAGGAACCCCTTCATAACAGTAGGCCAGCTCAAAAACATCTTCCAGGAGATATGTGTATCTGTATCAACAAATAAGAGAAGACCTACAGCAGCGTAAATAGAGAGAGATTAACCCAAGATGTAAACCATGCATAAGCCTCAAAAACAGAAAGACCAGATTACAGTTTAGCTAAAAGATAAAAGAAGCCCATACAGTTCTGCAACAACATATGTGCGGATGAGAGAAAACTCAACTTGAGATTGTTGGACCCTGTTGCTTCTGTAAGGGTTTTTTTCCCTTCATTTTTTTTCAAGACTTGACCATTTTTGAGATGGTTCTCTAGACCAGTGGACGGAACCTGCACCAGACGTGCAAAGGCCACTATTGTAAGATGCTGCTGATTTTAAAATGCTATGTGTTTAAATGGGTAAATGATGCCCAGAGTGACATACATGTATAGTGCCACCAGCTAAAATGCTAAAAACAGCTAAAATAACAATCAATTGGTCAATGTCTAAACATTTATGTATCTGACTGTATGTGGAATATAATTTTGTGTCAAGATTTGTTTATCTAATAATGGATATATTTACCAGTTCTCTTTCCCCAAAGGCTTCACAGAAAGTGACTGCTTTACCATACAAGAGCACACCACACTGCTCCCCAACCTCACAGTTACTACAATTTGACCTGAGAAAGAACAAGACAGAGTTACCCTAATTTTGAAGAACAAATGTCTCCCATATACTGTAGGCGTAGCCATAGGCGGTCTCCCATATACCCACCAGATATTGGCATCTAGTGATCTTTGCAGATTAGAATCAAAATCATCACGAAGAACTGCATGTATTCCATGTATTTCAGCTGTGAAGCATAAAATAGAGCAACACATGTTATGATTTAACTGTTAAGCAAAATAGAAAATTTCACTTAAAAAAAATTGAGCATGTACATTTACATACTTGCTTACCTAAACTAGGCTGCAGTGGAGGTTCTGTGGGCGCTAAAAGAAAAAAAGAGAAACAGTATTACAAACCTTCAATCCCCAAGGGCAAAAAGAGTGACAGTTGAGAGATTTTCATAATACAGAAATATATGGCCAAAAAAAGTGGAAACCCCTCCTGATTATTGAGTTCAGATGTTTCAGCCAAACTCACTGCATAAAATCAAGAAGAGATACATGCATTCTCCATAGACAAATACTGGCTGTAGAATGGGTCCACTGAAGAGGTCAGTGACCTTGTCATAGTGGCACTGAAAAGCAGAGTAGTAAAAAGTTTAAACTTTTGTCAATTTGTGAAATATCTACAATGCTACATCTTCCCCAATCTGTAAGGGCTATTATTTTGAAATTATCTAGGAGCAACACTAACTCAGACACAAAGCGGTAGACCAGGCAAACTCAAAGTGTGGCCACTAAGTCCTGAACCAAATAGATCAGAGCAATTGTTCAGAGCAAGAATAGGGCATAGCAATACCACATTTTAGGATGTCCTGGAAATGAAAGAAACTGCTGGTGTACTAACAATCAAGAAAAACAACATCAGCTCATGACAGAAACAAAAGAAACCTAAGCTGAGGAAAAAAAACAAAATCAACATTCAGTGGCATCACCAAACATCCACAGGGCAGGCGTGAAGGTATCATAATCCCCTGTTAGAAAACTACAAGAGCAGAGATATAGAGACCCAAGATACAAACTACTCATCAGCAGTAAGAATTGGAAGACCAGATTGGAATTCACAAAGAAATGCAAAAATGAGCCACAACAGTTCTGGAAATAAGATTAACCTCTACCAAAGTGATTGAAAGCTCAAAATGTGGAGAAACAAAGAATCTGCTCATGATCCAGAACATATGAGCTCATTGGTCACGCATGGTGGAGGTAGTGTCATGGCTTGGGCTAGAATGGCAGCTTATGAATCAGGCCCACTAATCTTTATTGATGATGTAATGCCTAATGGAAATAGCAGGTTGGATGTATTTCTCTGTAACTTGCCAGACAGAATGTTTCTGTAGACTTTTGAATTCACTCTAGTATCATGAATTTCAACAATAAAGATCAGTGAGCACATTCCAGAAGCAGCCATGCAAGCCCAATCACAGTGGAAGTAGTGTAATTGGTTGGCCTTTGTATAGATGCTTCTGGAACAGACTCCCTGATGACATAATTCAGTCATAATAATTAAGTCATAATGGTAGCAGCAGAATGAATTCAGAAGTCTACAGAAACATTCTATCTATGAAATTACAGAGAAATGCATCATACTTCATGATCCAAACCCACTTCCAACACAATAAAGGACTTCATAAGGGAAAAGAGTGTAAGGTTCTAGACTGGCCAAGTCAAGGATTACCCAAGGGAATCCACACATTTCACCTCCTGAAGAGAAGCATGAAGGAAGAAACCCTCTAAAACAAAGCACCAAAATAAGCTGCTCTTCAAGCCTAGAAAAGCATCACAAAAGAAGATTGCAACAGTGTGGTGGTGTCAGTTGTTCTTCGGCTTGACAGTTATTGCAAGGAAGGGATATGCAACCAAATATTAAGTGTTACTTACTTTAAGGCTTCAAATTTGTTCCTGTGCTTTTGCATAAAAATTTGGTGGTCTGACATCAAAAGTGTCATGTTCTAAGTTATTTAACAGATCTACATGTAAATACAAGGCAATGAGAGCAGAAATTCTAATCCACTGTTTCATATTCATTTGATCACAAACTCAAATGTTTTTAGTGTATAGAATACTTTATAAGAATAAAGAATAGTTTCAGGGGGGACTGTATACACACACTATATGATATATATAGTGAATGATGCCCCATATTAACCAACATTATTTAGAACTACTATCGCATTAATACTCTGTGTTACGTACTACATAGTAGCATACTAATTATTCACTAATGAGTAAATACAGGATGGCTGCTTGGGGAGCATGTTCTGGGGGAAAAAGTTTGGGGCCTGAAAATGTTCCTGTTTTCAGATAAATCTGGGGTCAGACAGTCTGGAGGTCACAAATAAGGATGGCTATCTCCTCTATGGGGTGAATTTGATGGTCATTAGGTTCCAACCCAGGTGAAAGTAGATCTTTTTTTTTTAATCAAGTTAGATCAGAGTCCATCTGATGGATTGATGCGTCATTGTTGGTAGAATACTCCATTTAAAATTGGGGGTAAGGATTGTTCATATGTTTGAAAAGGGAAAGTATATGAAATTGAGATTTTGCCTTTGTTAGGGCACAAGGGCTCTGTTACTGACTTTAAAGGAAAACAAAATTTCAAAAGTAGTGCTGGTTTGTTATAAAGAACACTTTATTATATGACAAGTTCATTGTATGGAAATATTTAATCTACCACTGTAATGCTTATGTATGAGTATTTGGACAGCTTCAAGGCTTATGCATTTATTTTCTGATATGCACTTATATTCTCTTTTAATGCAAATGCATTAAGAAGGAAAGAAATTCCACTAATAACTTTTAAATTGAATTAGAAGGTGTGTCCAAACTTTTGACTGATAGTGTATCTACTCATACTGCACTGTCAAACTAGGAAAATAAATTTAAAGACTATGGGGGAACAATCTTAATGTTACTGGAAGTTATTGGATGAATTACCAGAAGGAATTTTTGAGGGAGGAACACTCAGTGTAGCTAAACTGATAAGGTATAGATAGTTATTGGAAAATAAAGATAAAAAATAAAACGGGAAAATAATATATCAGTATACTAGAATTTTGGATGTTGAACCTTCCTGTGGGGTACAGACCCATTGAAAAGTAATGGTACAATCACCTCTGAAAATATAAAAATTCTTGATGATGTAGTTTTCGCTGTTCCCCGATGGCTCCTTCTACATTTCCTCTTCCTTATCATGGAGACACAACTGACTACAGAGGGATCACCCATAAGACAACCCACATTTGCTGTGAGGGATTGTGCAGTCTTCACTCCAGTTCAAGACAGTCAGCAATGGAGGAAGTTAAGAAAGGGATTAAAGGAACCCCCCCCCCCCCCCCACCCCCACCCCCCCACCCCACCATGACCAATTAAAACACTAACCACCAATGGCTACAGGATTGGATTTCTCATTTGTCACAGACTTATCTGACACTGGACCAAATGCAAACTGGGAACAAGGAGTCAGCCTCACACACCCAAAAGTACAACAGTCACCAGAACAAATGCAGATGATGATGCTATTCACAGTCTGAGGGTTACTGGAGAAACAATCAATATTTCCACCATGGGAACTGTCTGAAATGAGGAATATGGATAGTAAAATGACTAGTCCATGACTCAATGTTTCTAAGTTTTTGACAGAGCTGGATACTGCTGTGGACGTGTACAAACCCATGGGCAATGAACTGCAAACTGTCTTCATGGACACATTTATGTTTAAGTAGTAATTGGTAAAAGGGTCTTTTGAGGAAAACACAATGAAGGAGTGTCTAAAGACAGTGTACTCAGCATAAGCAGACTGGGGCAAGATCAGGGGAGCAAGACAGGAGGACAATGAAATTGTCTCTGTATTCCTGGACTGACTCAGTGCTTGCATGAACTTGCACAGTGGAGCTGAAAATGAGCAATCACAAGAGTAAACAATATTTTGTGATTGGATTGAATCCCAAAGTAAAGGAGATAGTCTTTCTACACTGTGTAGCATTGGAAAGCAAACTGTTGGAGTAAGTAAAGTCACATATTGTCCATTACATGAGGATTCTTGCACAAAAAAGAAAATAACAACCAGCTTAAAAAGAATCAGTTGTTTTATTTCTGAGGAATGCCTGGAAAACAACATGAACACCCAGAGGGGACTAAATTTAAGCAGAAGCCCATTTTTCGAGGAATTACCCACACCCACTCCAGGGGACTGTAGGAGAGTAGGGGCGAGATGAGGATATTGATGTATGGCAGGATAATTATTTAATTATCTAATTATCGACATTAATTATTTACAAAATGCAAATAGTACAGCATAGGATCCTAAAATCATTCTGGTTATTGTTGAGTCCATTCCATTTTTAATTAATACAGGGGCTATGATAAATAAAAAAATGTATAAAATATATTACAACAGTGCATTGATCTCTGGTGTCCAGCTAAAGTAAATCTGCAAAGTAGGAATTTGATTTCAAAATGCAACTGTAGACAAGTGTCATGTTGGCGGGGTTAGGAGGTACACAAGTGCAACGGATCTGAATGATATGGATGACATCAAGATGTATTGAGTATGTTTATGGTTTACTCTAATTTTGTTTTTAGCATTTATCTGTTGCTATTATGTTTAGGCTTTTATTGTGTTGTACTTCTCATTTAACCTCTTTGTGTTTCGGCACAATAGCCGAAAAAGGGGGGAATGTAGAGTTTTAGGAAAAAGCCTTTAGCAATGTATGCATTATTAGATACAATTCAATGATGTATATGGTTACGTGTAACAACTTCATGTAGGCTTCAAAGCTAGCTCTAATACTTCGAATAGTTATCCCCATACATGTATCATAACATATTTAGACACACTTAAAATTTGTGCATAGGTATGGTTCTCAAAAAAGCACCCAAGAAGTATCACCATATAAGAACACATGTATGTATCCTTGGGTTGCTAAACTGGGACAAAAATGCAGACACGGCTTCAACACTAACAGGTGGTGAACACACACACACACAACACAGAAGACATACTTAGTGACATCATAAATACTTAGAAAAGAGATAATGAGTAAGAACATATTTTCTATGTGTTATCTTTGTCAGGCAATTAATTAATAATGGCTACCAAGCATAAATTAGAAGGTAATAACTAATTTTCATAATGGCTACACTAGATAGCTTTTTTAGGCAAACTTAGGGTGTTACGAACATATTGTCTACTTGTTGCTTAATTTGTGAATGGTTTTCTGTATATAACAGTTAATTTGGGGCAGTGTTTCAGGTACGCTCTGCAGACCGCCTCGTTTTTATTGTGTCAATAAAAGCCTAATTCTTCTGCACTCCTTGGGTACGGGGAACAGGAACTTGCACTGGTTCAGTGAGCACAGGAACAGGAACTTGCGCTGGCTCGGTGAGCGCGGGAACAGGCGCTGAGATTTGCGCAGGAACAGTCTCTGTGACCTCGGTGGGAACAGTCTCTGTGAATTGAGCGGTGTCCATTACAGGAACTGACTGCGTTGCTGTGATTGCGCTGCATCTGTAGCTTTTGATTCGAACTGTAACTGGAGCAGCGTCTGTGACTGGACCTGGCTCTGTGATTTGTGCGCTCACTGGAACAGGCTCTGCAACTGAGAGAAGAACAGGCTCTCTGACTTGTGCTCGCACTAGAACCAGCTCTGTGACTTGGGCTCTCACTGGAACAGGCTCTAGAACGTGTACTGGAGCTGTGACTTGTACTTGAACAGGCTCTGTGATGAGTACTGGAACAGTGACGAGTACTGGAACAGGCTCTGTGACGAGTACTGGAACAGTCTCCTTGATGTGAGCAGTATCTATGGCCATGAAGTGGACACTCTCCTCCTGAGCGACTTTGGCTGGAATGGGAGCGGTACTAGAAACTGGCGCAGGCTTGGATTTGTATTCTGGCAAGGACTCTGGCATGTGTTCCAGGGCAGTAGCCTTCTTTTTGGCCACTGGAGGGGACTCTGGAGTAGTTTCCTCCCTTTTGCCACTGGAGGGGGCTCTGGGGCGGTTGCCTCCCTTTTTGCCTCTGGAGGGGGCTCTGGAGCAGGCCTCGTCACTGCCTTTACCCGGGTTAGCTCACTGGGACAGCTCCTCTGTGTACTCCCCCCCCCCAAAAAAAATTTCTTGGAGTTTTTTCCCTCTGCCAGGATTCTCTTTTTTCCCCATAGAACACCCCGAGCATGTCCCCGAAGTCTTTGGGGTTGATTAGGCATGGGTGCTCCTTGCTGATAAGGCTCTCAGCGAATATGCGTGCAGGTCCGGTTAGCCAATGGATCATGCACCTTACCCTGATATTACCGGCAGGCTTCAGCTCCAGCAGGTCCCAGAAAAACAGTCTACACTGAAGTAGGAAGCCATCTGGGGAAAATTCCACACCATCATAGGGTGCAGGAGTGTCCAAACCTAATCGCTGCATGAAGTAGGACATCATGGTGTGAATTCAGCCATCTTACCATTCTCCCGATGCATTCCTGGCCCGGCGAAGCATTCATGCATGTCATGTTTGCGGGGTTTATGGGACACAAGTGCAGGTATGGAGACGGCATAGTGAAACTTATTTGAGTTTATTATATATACAATTAGGCAGAGGTACAAAATCGGCATGCAGAGAGTAATCCAAAGTCAGAAATGTGTCGAGTAATCGGCAAACAGAGTCCTAAGGGTAATCCAGAAAAACACAAACACAGTCAAACACAGAAAGTAATCATGGGAATTAACGCTCGGCAGACAACACTAAGGCTAATCAAATGCTTCGCGATTTATAAAGCGCAACAGCAGTCCTTTTAAAAACGACACAATCAATCCATGAATGAGCGACACCTGCCTCCCTCTGATTGGCCTATTGGCTGAGTGCAGGTGCTCATGGGAGCTGTAGTCCGTGTGGTCTCCTTCAATATGTGGAAGTGCGCGCTTCTTGAAGTGAGCAACAGAGATGAAAGACATGACACACGCGTGGCCGAGATTTCACGGCGCGCTGAGTATGGAGTAAGGAGCAGGGTATGACAATAAGTGATGAGTTCACTTTACAAATCCAGAGGTGGGATTATTCTCTTTAAATTGTATTGGACTACTATTACTCATGGGATTTGCTTGATAGAAACCTGTGTCATAAATTAAAAGGGAAGTCACAACAGAATGTTGCCAACAATTCACATTGCACTGAATCATTCTCCCATAGCCTCATATTATTTATTTGAGTGAAACTGGTTACCTTGGCCAGATGGAGAGATTTTGTTTCTTTCATATTCATAATGTCCTGATTCTTTCATTGTTGCTGTGTGCATCTTAAACTTA
Source organism: Notoglanidium macrostoma (assembly GCA_030068235.1). Lineage (NCBI taxonomy): Eukaryota > Metazoa > Chordata > Actinopteri > Siluriformes > Auchenoglanididae > Notoglanidium > Notoglanidium macrostoma. The sequence goes on from JAQQZR010001439.1 coordinate 16,360, forward strand.
CTCAGCAAATTTTTCGGTTCAATATCTCATTTCCATTACTAAAAAGCAAGAGACATGGCAAAATTTAGGTGCATGGGCTGCTCTCCTGGAACAAACACAGGATTCGAAACCTATAGGTAAAGGCGAATACTTACTCACCAATGATGGGGGCCTGTAGGCTTCTGATGAGTTATTGTAAGTAGGTGAGAGCATACTGTTAATGCTTCAGGGAACCGGAAATGTATAGGCTGTTCCTCAACTTTTCAACACAATAAATTTTTTTTTTCTTGCAATATCCTTCCTTGCTGCAGTTACCCCATGACTTTGTGAAAAGCATGAGCTTCATATGGAATAGATGAAGGGAGCCTAACCTTTAACAGTCCACCGTTAGTCCTGCCATCATCCCTACTGTCCCAATACCCCCTGAGCAGGGAGGCTGAAGAAGGCATTATAGCCATTCATGCCACCTTGGTGTCAAAAAATGTGCGGTGATCCCTTGTGAGGCCTCCCGAGTAAGTAGCCTTATACTTCCAATGGTGAAGTCTTCAGTAGTGTGCTGCTTTATGCAGGATCTGAGGCTAGTAAATGATTGTTTTTCCCTGTACCCCTAAAGTGCCTAAACTAACTACTATACTATCTTCATTACCAAAAAAATGAGGCTTGGTTTTCAGCTATTTCAGGGCTAACACAGAGATGAACAGCTATTCACACTCATATTCACATATATGAGGAAAGAAAAAAGGTGCCAAACTTGGCTCCTTATTAAATCCAGACTGGCCATAATTCCTCCCAGCAGGTTGACTTTGACAGGAGCAGATGATTAAATGTTTAATTATATAAATGCATTGCAGAAAACTGTACAGTCTATTCATTCACAGGTGCAAACTGCCATGCGTGCTTGCTTGACATAGAGGTGGACGTGTAATGCTGGATATAAGATGTTGCTTCTGGCACTAACCTCAATTTCTTCAATGATCAGCATGGGAATGAGAAGAAGGAACACGAGAAGGCGAAAAACAAGGATGGTTCAACTAAAGAAATGTAAGGAAAAGTAACAAGCTCTGAAACCTTGAGAACTGAAACTTATCCTTGAACTGATATGACCACAGGAGGACAAAGTGCGCAACTCCATTATTTGAGTCGAAGTGAAGATAATCCCGTTCATATAATTACTCCGATATAAGTTAAAGATCTTCAGTCAAATTTTTACCTGACAAAGTACAGGAGAACTTGCTTTTTAAAAATACTTAAGTGTTTCAAATTACTTTGCATTTTCAGTGTTTAATGTTTTTAATGATTTCTTTTTAATATCAATGCAATGCAATCAATTGTATTGTTTATCTGACAAGATTAAAACATATATTTTGTAAAGGACTTTTTAATCAGTAAAATAAATTTGAGATTTTTGCTAGCTATACTAGTTTGCGTCAACAGTGGATTCACACAGAACCCAGTCCCAATTGGACAACTTGGCAGGCAAATATATAAAGATCCATAAAAAGTTATTTGATCAACCATTACATAAAAAACTGCAGCTACTACAAGCACATACAACTTAATTTAAAATCTCATTTATCTAAAATTTGTGTCTGGGAACAATTGTTTACATACCTTGACATGTTTTATCAGAACATGTAGGCCTTTTGTAGGCATTGATGAAGTTTGTGCACAGTAACAGAGCAAACATTTAAAACAATATGAATCTTTCTTTATTTAAAAAATCTCATACCTGTACTTCAGATATGGCCATGGGGAATTATCATTTTAAATTTTTAATAGCCATAGCCATCATTGTACTTTTTTGACCATATAACATACAGTTACAGAAGTGTGTTAGTCGTAATTGCCCTCTCCCATGTCACCGAAATGAGGATGGGTTCCTTTTTGAGTCTGTTTCCTCTCAAGGTTTCTTCCTCTTGTTGTCTCAGGGAGTTTTTCCTTGCCACGATTTAGACAGGCTTGCTAATTAGGGATATATACAGATAAATTTATAGATTCATAAGTTTGTATTCAGAATTTATATACTTCTGTAAAGCTGCTTTATGACAATGTCTGTTGTTAAAGCACTATACAAATAAAATTTTGTTGAATTGAATTGAATCATTACCAGCACCACAATTTCAAAATAAACTATTCAAAAAATGAAGCAAACATTTTGAATTTGAGTGTTGTAGTAGTTTACTGTGATTTTTCTGTGACAAACACGGACTACGCCTGCTGCATTTTATAAAAGAAAAGAAAATTCATCCACTGGCTTCATAGCTATTCTTCAAAGTAATGAGTAACCTGGAAACTTTAAAGAAATTTAGTGGAATAAAAAGTATGTTATTTGCCTTTCATATGTAATGGAGTAAAAGTCCGAAGTTTACAAAAAAATTAATACTTGATAAATATCATGTACTCGAAATAAATAAATATAAGATTCTCGAAAAATGTGTTTAAGTACAGTACTCAAATAAACATACTTCATAAACAAATAACAATAAACATGCTCTCACAACAGACTGAAGAGAGGATGTGTGGTTGAGCCGCTTACGCAGCGAGGAAGACACGCCTTCCCCCATAGAAAACCCGGAAAATTTTTAGACTGATAATTAAACAAAAAAATAATGATGGCTATTTTAAGTGAAGGCTTCAGGCCCTATTAAAACACGTTACACAAGCATCATAAGAATTTGCAAAACTGTCATATTTGAATATTGAAATAATAGTATGGAATGATGATAGCCCCCATACCGAGAAACACAATGTGAAACCACATGCAAAGATAAAAACAAGATCAAAGAGATAAGGCAGGAGACCCACTTTGGTGTGCGCAGTTCTCTTTTTCTATAAACAAAATGCTGATTTTATCAGTGAACAGTTAAATAACTGTGAACATTATGTTTTTCCTGCCCAGATGTACAGTCTTATTTGGAGTTGCTTTTACTTTGTTGTGTGAGATGAAAGCAGCTTGAGCTTCAGTGCTGATGAGCGGTGATGCAGCATTTTTTTTTGTTTGTCTTCACATGCATTTTACACACTGATCTGTCTGTGGATTTGCTTCCTGAAATTCTGTTGACTTCATAACTGGTAGAGGTCCAACCATCCAGCAAAGGTGAAAGCAAATAAACAAGTAACGGAAAAAAGTAAGACAACAAAACATTTCTTTCATTACAATCTCAGATAGATGAACCAGATTTTAAGACAGATTACACATTTTGATCAGCATAAAGAGAGGTTCTCTCTTTATTGCTCATCCTGGTTGCCGTTGCATGCCGAGAGACAGAACAATCTCGGGTGATGTATAGTCACATTATATACTTCTTATAGACTCTTATGTTTGCTGTAATAGTAATTAACAAAGGTGTGTCCCCTCTGTGGATGCATGGTACCGGCAGCTGCTAAAAGTCCTTAGCCAGTCTATTCCTGTTGTGTATTCTGGCCAAGAATGATCATACTTTTAGAAAGAAAAAGTGAAAAATGGAACTAGTCATCAAATATTCTACTAGGTTTTCATATACACAATAGGGAGTGTGCTATAAGCAAATGTACCCCTGTCTCAATTAAATTTGCCAAGAATATGAGATCAGCACAATTATTTATTAATCTGCTGTAATAATTGATTAAATTGGTTTTACTAGTGACTGGGAATCTTTGAATAAAATTTGGTCTGTCTGTCATGGTTGGCATCTGTATTCTGGCTTGATTGATTCAAATGATAACTGAATAAGTCTGCACCTGTATTTTCAAGCCTGAGTACTGAGAGTTGTATTCTTGATTTGTTGTTTAAGTAATTTGTTGTTTAACTGGTTTTACTTGCAACAGGGGTTCTCAACATAATTATTCATATATCTGATGTGTCGTTGTCATACTTGAGTATTAATATTTGTACTCTGGGTTGATTGATTCAATTGATAAATTAATTGTCTGCTGCTGTGTCTTGAAGCTCAAGTAATGAGATCTGTATTCTTGTTTAATTGATTCCTTATTTAATTGGTTTACCAGCAACTGTGTAATTGTCTGTGTAATTATTGATATGTCAAATGTGTCATTGTCTTGGTAGAATCTTGATATCACTACTCTGGCTTGACTGATTAAATTGATAACTGGAGTTACATGCATATTAATTAATGTATTAGTGGTGTAATTCTATAATCTTTGTTAATGCTGAATGACTGATCTTAAGATGATCAATAAAGAGCATATATTAAAATGTTACATTTTAGTTATAATGAGTGTAGCCAAAACCAAAAATGTCTTTGATTAGCTCTTGATTTTTCTAACTAAGACAAGTATTCCTCTTCTAAACTTGGTTTTGCCTGAGTTAGTGTCACAGTGGTAAAAAAAAAAAATAATAATAAAAGTGCTCTTTTTACACCTAACTAGTATGTGTATGGGTTTCCTTGGCTTTGCTAGATAGTTCCTGCTGTATTATTAGCATAAACCACGTTTTTTCATGCCTGAGCTAGTGTTAGTGGTAAATGTTGACAAAAGGTAACCATGAGCTCTTCTTATGCCTAATGGGGAAGAATAATTCCTAGATAATTACCGCTGTTCATTTATTAAAACGAAAATGTTGTTTTATTCTGCATATTGAAACTATCAGATGCTCTTATGGCTGTTAACAATGCATACTTTTAGGTTCTTGCTGCTTTGGAAGACAGTGGTTTTCTGAGGTTTGCCTTCTACGGCAGGGCAGGCCTTCTAATCCAAATTTTCACCCTTCACTCTCTGTCTAGCACAGAGCATATTTGTGAGATGCATGCAGGTGTCTTAATAATCTCTGCTGGCAAGGGGCATAAGGATACTGTATGGATGGATGGATACTTCTCTTACTAGAGAACAGGCCACTCAAGACACACCCACCCTTCTATCACACACTGCAACACTTGCTAAACTGGAAGCAAACTCCTTAAAACTGAAACAGATTTGCACAATTCATTTGTGTCATTAGATTAATTCAGAATGCTAGATTCTATGCCATCATAACATGCAATGAGCAACAGTTGGCTTGCAAAGTGAATTTGTGCAGGCCATTATGTGAGTTACCAGCTCTTGCTATGTCTTGCTGACTGCAATTGCAGCAGTAGTTACCTTAGCATTTGTGACAGTTAATTTATATCAACCATCAGGGCAGCAAAAAAATCAGATGGCACACTTTGCTTGGTATAAAAACTACTTAGATCTGCTCCCATATGACCAGCCATTGACATTTACATTTATGTCATTTGGCAGACGCCCTTATCCAGAGCTACTTACATATGTCTCAATTATACAAGTGAGCAGGTGAGGGTTAAGGGCCTTTCTCAAGGGCCCAGAAGTGATAGCTTGGCAGTGCTGGGATTTGAACTCACAACCTTCCAATCAGTAGCCCAATGTCTTACCCACTGAGCTACCACTGCCCCTTTGAGAGAAATTCATTTGCCAGGAGGGACAGCAGATGTAATATCAAGGCAGTGAATAAACTCAGATGAATACTGTCTGCATCCAGAGATAGTCTCCTAAATTTCAGAAAAGTCTGGCAAAGGACAGGTAGACCTCTTTTTCTTCTCTTATGGAGCAGGGCAGCCTGGTAGATCAGGATGAACTGGCCTATGACTGGCCTCAATGTCTGCTGCATTTACACCTCTACCAGTAATCCAGCCAACACACACACAGAGTTCAGTAATAAAGCAACAGTTCTACTTATGGGTCAGAAATGGCTAGTAAGACCCTGGTTTCTCCTGATAATCCTCCAAAGGATGCAATGTTTTGACACCTTCCACATCAACAAGACCTACTATCTCTATTAGATGGAAAAATTTAGCACCCTTGTCCAAGGTACCTGTACCTATGTGTATGGTCTCTCAAAAGAAAACACATGCAATATATTGTGTGCAGAAAATGCTAGTAAACACACAAATGTAAATGTAGCATAAATGTTTTTTATTTTTTATATATCTAGGCATTGGTAAGTTTCCCCACTTCATAAGATGAATATTTCTCATGGATGGGATGATACTAACATCATTATCATTAACACATTTACATATGAGCATCTGTCTAGCCTATAGCAGCACAATGGTGCTCCTGTGTAGTGGACATCATCATGTCAGCCTATAGGCAATCCTGACATACAGTACCCTCCACAATTATTAGCATCACTTGTAAAGATTAGTAAAAAGATTTAGAAAAATCTGCCTTTTGGTGAAGTAGCTTCATCTCACACTGAAACAATAAGAAAAATCCAAACTTAATCAACAGGCTCAGTGCTTTCCATGTGGACAAAGAAGCTTTGCTGTCCAGTAAGACCCATGGAGGAGGATTATGTGTTTATATAAACAGGAAATGGTGTGTAAACTCTGCAGTTATCAAAAGCTACTGCTCTCTGATGGTGGAGTTTATAATGCTGCACTGCTGTCCTTTCTACTTGCCGTGGGAGTTTACTGCTGTTATTATTGAGGCTGTCTCCATCCCGCCTGGCAGCAATGCTAACAGGTGCTGGGAGATCTTTACTGATCATCATGCTGCAAACCACATACCTGGATGGATTTTTCATTATTGCTGGGAATGTCAATCATGCAAACATGAAGGCAGCTCTCTCTCTGTGAATTTTCCTACCAGAGAGAAAAACAAACTGGACTTGGTTTACACTAACTCCTGTGGCACTAAGCCACTCCCTCCAAGTGGGCTTATCAAACCACATCTCTGTTATGCTAATGCCAGCATACAGACCACTGCTCATACATGCCAGACCACTTCACAGGCACATCAGGATTGGCTGCTGCCTATGGTCAGCACACCGATCTGGAGGAGTATTCATCTTATGTCACAAGCTACATCAGTAAGTGCATAGAGGTTGTAATTACATCCAAAATTGAGGTACCATGATGCTGCCTTCAGATCAGAAGACAAGGCAGCCCTCAGTACAGTGTGGGCAACCCTGTCCCAGGGCAGCAGAGAAGCAAAGCACACATTTGGATGCAGGGTCCACACCCATTTTAGTTACATTAAGATACAAGGAGCATGTGGCAGGGCATCAATGCCATCACTGATTACAAGACCATGCCGCAGCCCTATGATAACGACAACTCACTCCCTGATGTGCTGAACGACTTCTATGCATCGTTTGATCTAACAAATGCCACATCTACAAGGAAGACCATCCCCTGCCTGATGACAAGGAGCTGTGTCTGCCAAAGCTGATGTCAGGAGAACCCAGTTAAGAGGGAATCCACACAAAGCTGCAGGACTAGATAACTTACCTGGCCACTTCCTTAGGGAGTGTGGGAACCAGCTAGCAGATATCCTAGCTGCTACATCCTACATCTTCAACATCTCCCTGAGACAGGCAGTTGTCCCCAGGTGCTTCAAGGCCACCACCACCATTCCTGTGCCCAAGAAGTCTATCATCTCATGTCTCAATGACTGCAGAGCAGTAGCACTTACACCTGTCATAATGACCACATGACCACCTTGAGTTTGCCTACTGCCCAAACTGCTCAATGGAGGATGCCATATTATGTGCCCTGCACCCAGGCCTCACCCACCTGGATAAAAAGAACACATGATAGAATGCTGTTCATTAAATTCAGTTTGGTACACTACAATCCCACAACAGCTAACTGGGAAGTTGAGATGGCTAGACTTCAACACCTCCTTGTGCAATTGTATCCTGAACTTCCTGACCGAGAGGCCTCAGTCAGTATGCATTAGCCATGCCACCTCCAGATTCATCATACTAACCCCCCCACCACCCCCCAGGGCTGTGTGCTTATCCACTACTCTTTACCCTGCTGACTCATGACTTTACAGAACAGTATATCTCAAATAGTAACATGAAGTTTGCTGATGATACTACAGTATCTAAATGTGGATAAGATTAAAGAAATGATTGTTGACTTCAGGAAGGCCCACAGTATCCATTCCACACCGCATACTGAGGACTCAGTGGTGGAGATGGTCAGGAGCACCAAATTTCTTGGTGTTCTCCTGACAGACGATCTCACCTGGACTCTTAACACTCTTAACACTGCGGCCGATTGATGAGAACAGGATTAAAAATTTCAGTAACTGCGTTGCTGTTTGCTAAATAACAGCTAATTTGTTAATAAAGTAAAGTTCATTTGATAATAAACAGTTGCTTGTGTTTCACATAGGCCTAGTCTCTGATGTCTTCAATGGAAAACAAACAGAAGTTGTTAAACACAGTAATTCTTTTTTTGTTTGTTTATACTTTCTTAAGGTTTTTGAATTTGTAAAATAGTACAGAAGATAACAGTTTGATAACAGGCAGCGCATGCGCAGTTGGTGCCTTTGCAGCGTAGCGTTATAATCATGGACGCGGAAAGTATAATCAAGGCTCAACACCTAGCCTGTGAAATAGTCGACATGTAACACCTCCCAACCCCCTCTCAACAGAGTAACACAGTCTATTGTTAGTTTGAATGATTTAGCCGAAACTAATTCATATCACAAATAGCCTACCGCTATCTATCATGAGTCTCAGCTAAAACTATGTATGGAGTGTGTAGTTTACAGTAAATTCATTAGAAAAAAAATTTATTATACAAGACAGACACCTGAGGAAGTCTATAAATGAAACAAAATGTAAACAAATACATAAAGTACTTCATGAGCTATTTAGTGTCCTGCGTGTGGAGATGCTGTAACCCTTTTGCACAGCTCCTTTATCAGCATTCCAAGCGCAGCTTTGGTGCGGAAAGCAAGAAAGTGGTGTGTGGTGTGTGCGGCTGCACAAGGAGAACAGGACCAAAAAATCTGTAACTGCGTTGCTTGTGACATTTGCATAGTGAATTGTGTCTGATTGTTTTCTATTGAAGACCTCAGAGAATATGTAAAACAGTAATTTGTTTTGAGTTTATATTTTCTTAACATTGTGAACTTTTAAAATGGTACATAAGGTAATATCTTGGTTTCCCAGTACGTTCGCAGTTGGGGCACTCACGGACGCTGAAAGTACAATCAAGGATCAACACCTAGTCTGCCAAATATACATTCAAAACAGCCAGTCTCAGCTGAAACTATGTATGGAGTGTGTAGTTTAAAGTAAATTCATCATAAAAAAATGAATTATACAAGATTGACACCTGAGTAAGTCTATAAAATGACAAATAAATGTAAGCAAATACATAAAGTACACGCATTTAATAGAAAATTTAGGCACAGCTTGATAATGAATAAATATGCATTTGTAAAAACAGTGTATGTCGCAATGAATTTTTGTCAAAGCTGTGTGGATGTGTAGTGCTTTTGTATGTGTAGTGGATGTGGAAGTGCTTTTACTATAAATAGCGTAGCCTCTGCATTTTTACCATTTATTGAAAGTGAATCACAGCACTTCAAAAACAAAACTTCTTTTTGGTGAATCAACAGCTGTATAGAATGTAGAATGTGTATTTTACAGTAAATTTGTAGAAAAAAATTAATTACACATTAGACAAGATAGACACCTAAGGAAGAATATAAAATGAAAAATGCAAATAATTACATAAAGTACTTTATGAGCTATTTAGTATCATGCATGTGGAGGTGCTGTAACCCCTTTACACAGCCCGCTCAAGCAGGCAATGTTGCGCCTCCGCCTCGCAGCTTTGTGTTTTCATTTCTTCTGGAGAGATACTTGACCGACAGCCTAGAACAACAACCTAGGTGTGATCCCAACCCCCTCCTAATGACTGTGCCATGAATCATTTGGTCAATTGACTAACTCAGAAGTTCCCTTCAATGTAGTCTGATGTTTTGGAAGTAGCTTTATTCCCTTTCAAAGGCTTACATTTTATTTGGCTTACATTTCTGGCAGATGTCATAAGTTTTGTTCCCTGAACATCTGCCAATTTGATAAAGTGGATTGATTTGCTGACCAAATTCAGTCAAGTTCCCTTCAAAGTAGCAAAAATTGATTTATCAGCATTCCAAGCACAGCTTTGGTGGATTCTTGGAGCATTTGCCACAGACAAGTCTCTTACTTGACACTGTCTCCTTTTCGCAGGTGGGGAAAGAGTTTCAGGAAAAGGTCGCTTACATGCTATTGCCGCTGCTGCCCTTGCCACTTTGTGATGTGCACAAAGCTCCTTCACCAGCTCTAGAATAAATTTCCTTTTGCTTATGGTAACGTTCTTGCACTGTTTGAACAGAATATGTGCATTGATTTCAGCCAGGTCTAGGAGGTTGTAAAACACAGCTACAGGCCAGCACTGGGTGCCTCCCTTTACCGGATACAGTCATGCCATTTGATCCATAACATCAATGCCAACTTTAGTGCTGTTGTAGTGGGAAATTGTCTTGGGCAGTTTCTTTGTGCCATTATCAATTGAAACTGTCTGATGCACTGTGCTCAGAACGCATACATTTTTCTTTGCTTTTGCCTGGTAAATCGTGATAATATCTTGGAATTTCTGTCGAGACATTGTCTCTTTGAAAATAGGATTTCCCAGCTCAGTAGACCAGTAATCATCCAGTTTCATGCTTTTACCACCTGTAATACCTCTCAAATAAATGAGACCCACGAATGCTTTCAGCTCATAAGCTGTCAGTTTGAACTTATCAGCACTGTTTCAATCAGCTTCTGCTTCAGTGTATTTTTTAATCTTTTCCCACATTTCTGTGTCAATTAAACACAGTAAACTGCTCAATGGATTTGCAATTTTGTCCTTTGCATAACATGTTGGCCCTGGGGTTTCTTTCATGATATTGCATTCTCGCGCTCTACCCCATTGGTTTCCAGCCAGTTGTTCAACCCATACTGTGCCATCTCTTGCCTCTTGAAATAAGTCCCCAACATACTACATTTCAGAGTCTGATTCAGAATCTGAATCAGATTCAAGATTCAGATTTTATTCACTTCCGCCCTCTCTCTCATCATCTCCATCTGACACCTCGCATTGTTCACCCTCCGATTCGATCTCATCAATATTCCACAGCAAGTTCAGCACTTGTTGTGGGGTATATCTCACCAGACGTCCCTGCAGAGGATCATGAATACTCTCTCTCTCCTCTGCCAGGACATTTTTCACAAGCAATGCATCCACAAGGCCTCTAGCTTTTTGAAAGACTCTTCCGATGTGCTCAATGGACTGTTCATCTGCCTCCCAACTGGCAAAAGATACTTCAACATCAGAACAAGCTCAACCAGACTCTGTAACAGCTTTTTCTCCCAAGCTGTAAGATTCCTGAACACACCATAACCAGAATGTAACTGCACCAGCCACAGTAAACAGCCATTTTAACCAGTCACTTTAACTGACATGTTTGCACTATTGTTGTATTGCTTCTACATTCCTGCTGCTCTGTTTAATAATTCATTTATTTCATAGTAAATATTATACCACAGCATGTATAGATAGTTTACATACCAAGTTTCTACTGTCATGTATATAATGTGCACCTGCCCTCCTGTATCATGTCTCATTATGTGTGGTCTGCATCCATCCCCTTCATTTTCAATTGTGTAATTAATCTGCACTTTACCCCTGTAATTGTGTACATACAATTGTGTACATACAACTAATTAGGTCAATTGGCAACAGGTCAGTAACACGACTGGGTATAAAAAGAGCATCTTAGAGTTGCAGTGTCTCTTAGAACTAAAGATGGGCAGAGGATCACCAGAAAAATATGAAACAGAAGACCTAGGACAGTTGAGCAACTATAATCCTGTATCAGACATGAATGGAACAACATTTCTCTCCCAAAACTCGAGCAATTGATCTCCTCAGTTCCCAAAGGTCATTGTTATTAAAGACTGTTATTAAAAGAAGAGAGGATGCCACACAGTGGTAAACATGGCCTTGTCCCAACTTTTTTGAGACATGTTGCTGCCATGACATTCAAAATTACCTTATTTATTTCCTTAAAATGATACATTTTCTCAGTTTAAACATTTGATATGTTTTCTATGTTCTGTTATGAACAAAATATTGGTTTATGAGATTTTAATATCATTCAATCTGTATCTATTTAAAATTTGCACAATGTCCCAACTTTTGGACTTGTGGTTGTACATGTTTCACCACAGAATAAAGGTGATCAGTCAGAATCTCTTTGTATTTGCAGTGACCCTTGCCTCTAAGGACAAATGGATCCAAATCATGATGCTCCCATTGCACACCACCACCCATTTTTCAGCAGTTGTCAGCAATCTATAAATAGTGGTGGCTTATTGATACTTCAGGACTGCTTGGTAGATAGCAGTACAGGATAATTTTTGAAGCCAGATGACAGCAGGTATTGCATTAAATAAATGGATACTTCAGCACAAAATATGGATGCTTCTTCTAAGAGGCTAAAAAGTGGGATTTATAACCACAAACATCCAAATGAAGAGAGAAATTTTTGTGGGAACAATGGCCATTTTAGTCTCTGAATTTGAAACCCTGCAGTGTGAGAACTTGTGGCCTGACCAGGGCAGCCCATATATGCAAATCTAGGAACAGAGTAAGTTTTCTCCAACCTGGTTAGACATTATAGGGCAGGGATCCTGGAAAGTGCTTTACATTTCCCCCATTTCCAGCTTGCTTCTTGTAGGGACAGGCTTAGTGCTAATATTCTCTTCAGAGAGGATTTACCAAATTGTAAACCTGTATGGCAGTTTGTTGAGTACATTCTATATTCACACCTACAATCACTCTTGACCAATCCCACAAGTTTGATCAATTCTGCACCTGCCAATAACACTGCACAACAAAGTTTTTGCTTCTTGAACATTGTTGGGTGTTTCTTATAGATTTCTGGGTGCTGTTCACGAATATCACATCAAAATTTACCCATCACATACTGTTTTCATAGAAATCTTCAGTTTTGTCATGATTTTTTCTTACTGTATATTGGTATCCAAACATTTTTTCTCCTGTAAGTGACTTATCAACAACGGTTTGTGCAGCCTGGGCATGTCCAGGCATGGAATCAGGCCAGGTTGAAAGCTGTTCTGTGGAAGTTGACATCCTGGACATGCCTGGGCAGGTCTGAACGAGCTTGGCGCTGTCTTGCATACACCGATCCTGCTCATTTGGTTAATATAGATAGTCAGTGTGTATGTATAGTATCAGTAGAGTAAAGTATAGTATCTGTAGCAACTGTTACTGTATAGTAACAGTAAGCTTGATTCTATAGACGTTTTGGTGTCGGGTGATATGTCTTGTCAATGTCGTAACAGCTGCGATACATTCTGCTATATCTGTGGTGAATATACACTTGTGCCTCAGAGACGTTGGATGACTACTCTTGTGACGAAAGCTTATCATCTGTATTTAGGCAGCAAAATTGGTGATCAAGGCAAGCAATGGGTGACTCACATTTGCCGTGCGACATGTGCTGTCAGTCTGAGAGCCTGGCTCAGAGGCACACGAAAGATGAATCTTTCGTGTGCCTCTGAGATGCTGATGTTTGCTGTTCCTATGATATGGCGAGAACAGAAAGACCATTTGATGACCTATTACTTTTGTTTGGCTAATGTGTCTGGTTTCTCAGCCAAAAACAAGAAGTCAATTGAATATCCTAATCTGCCTTCAGCAATGAAACCCGTGCCACACGACGACAGTCTTCCAATTCCAAAACCACCAAAGGATTCGACCTTAGTTGAACCAGATGAAGAAACTACAATGAAGGGTACTGACAGTGACATTGACCCAGATTTTGAACCGTGCTCATCTGGCGATCCACATCTGATAACACAGTCCGAATTGAACGATTAGGCCAGAGATTTGGGTCTGTTAAAAGCAAAAGCCGAGCTGCAGGGTTCAAGACTGCAGGAATAGTGTTTGCTGTCACCATGTACGAAGATTTCTGTGTTTCAAGGCCGACATCATGATATAAATAAATCTTTTGTACAAGTCGACCGACTCTGTTTCTGTTGTGACATTGAAGGATTGTTCTCAGCCTTGGGTTGTGATCACAACCAGGAAAAGTGGAATCTCTTCATTGATTTGTCAATGTTAAGCCTGAAAGCTGTTCTTCTACACAATGGCAACATTTATCCTTCAGTACCTGTTGGCTATGCAGCACACATGACAGAAACGTATGAGAATATGGAACTGTTGCTGAAGCACGTACAGTATACCAGATACAACTAGAATATCTGTGGAGATCTTATAGTCGTTGCTCTATTACTAGGACTGCAGCTCGGCTATACAAAGTATTGTTGTCTGTGAATGGGACAGCTGTGCCAAAGAGTCAGACTATTCTCGACAAAACTGGCCACTCCGTAAAAAGTTAGTTACAGGGCAGAAAAATGTGGCTCATGAATTGCTTGTTGACCCGGCAAAGATATTTTTGCCTCCTCTCCAGATAAAACTGGGACTCATGAAGAAATTCATGAAAGCACTGAACAAGGAAGACGAAGGTTTTCGTTATTTAAGACAGATGTTCCCAAGAATAACTGATGCCAAGATCAAAGAGGGCATTTTTGTTGGCCCCCAGATCAGACATGTTATGAGTGACAAGCGGTTAGAAGATCTGTTAGTTGGGCCAGAAAAGATTGCTTGGAAAGCCTTCAAAGACATTGTTGACAATTTTCTGGGCAATTACAGAGCCCCAAACTACATTCAGCTGGCAGACAAACATCTCAAAGCATTCAAGACAATGAAGTGCAACAACACTCCACTTATACTTGGACTTTTTCCCTGCAAATTTCGGTGCTGTCAGTGATGAACACCGTGAAAGGTTTCACCAGGACATTGTTATGATGAAGAAACGATACCAGGGCAACTGAATCTGTCAATGCTTGCTGATTACTGTAGGACACTGCAACATGATGCACCAGACATTGAACACAAAAGAAAATCAGGAGCAAAACACTTTTAATTCTGTTGAATTTAATAGCTTATGCGAAACATAAACGTGACTAAATACATTATTGTCTGTAAACATATAAATGTCTACTTCTCAGAGTTCCTACGTGATGCAGTATAACCAAAACTATATTTGTGCATACCCAGTAGGTACCTGTCACAATCAGCAAAAAATTTTCAGGAAGCAAGACTTAAAAAAAAAATTGTTGTGCAGTGAAATATTTTTTGACAGACTTTGTTGGTTATCATGTCAAAATATAAATACATTAGTTATTTAAACTGATGTTCTGGACAGGATAATGGAGTTATTGATTATGAATGAATGAAAGCAATAAGTACATCACTGGCCTATAAGCTCTCATGTTAATGAATATGGTCTTTTTTGTTCTGACCACCCAAAAGTTGAAACGTAAAAACTTATTAAAATTTAAATAAATATATAATAATTTAAAAAAACAGTGCTTTTTGTTTGGGTCTTGCAGTCCAATGCACCCCTCTAAACCAATTTTACAGAAAAATAAACTAGTTAGGAAAAGTTTTTGTATTTGAATAAAGTGTTTGAAATAAAGCTAAATATAATCCTCAAATGTTATATATTGTTATTCAAATATTGTATATGTTTAATTAGCTCATTTTAATAAATATAAGTAATAGAAAATATAATATATATTTATAATATAATTATATTATATTATTATATAATAAATATAAATCATATTGCCAAATATGAGCAAATCATTACCAGCCTAAAACTGTTAATTAATGATACCAATAATTTTAAACTTGACTTAATCTAAATCTTCTATATGTTATTTTAAGTAACAATTTATAAAACAGATTGCACTTTATAAAATAACCCATTCAACAACAATTTCTTCAATAAATACTCCAGACTATAACATAAATATGCAACATGTACTCCATTCACCTCAGACCTTCATGGCACTTATTATACTCCCAGTACTACTAAAAATGAAAGCATCCTCACCTTCCAGCTCACACAGCTGCTTGGCCAGAGTGTCCTTAAATATTATCTGTCCACGATACATAGCTGTAACCCTGAGAGAAAGAAAGAGAGAAAGTGAGGTTTTTAATTTTAAAGGCCATTTATTTTGAAACCACAGAGGGTCAAATGTAAGAATGTTTAAGAAACTCACTAACTAACTCATTAACACGAATGCCTCTCCGAAACCCTATTCAATTTTAAAATTATCTCCACAGTATCACCCTGGTAGCATGCAAGCAGTGATTTAAACTCTACCATATTAACATTTTGCTCATTGTTTTTGTGCTGAAATTTTGGGATAGCTATTCCGGCTTGTTCTAAGAAGAGATCTTATACACATTTATTTTAAATGTGCACTGTTCACTGATTTTACACACATTGGATATAAGGGCCTTTTCCTTATAGTCCTGATAGATTTATAACACTATAAGCTGGTTAGTGTTTGTAACAATTACAACAGCATACTACCAAAAAAAACAGTGGACCCAAGGTGAACTTGTTTCTGAGCTATTTTATGAAAAAATGGGGGAAAACAATCATCGGAAAAAAAGAAAGATTGGCCACTTTTCAGTTGGCTCATACAGAGACACACAGCTTAATAATAATAGCACAAATAAATGCCAATGGCACACAAATAAAGTGTCACATTAAGCAACTCATCCCCATACATCACCTTCCTCCTTCAGACTCCTGCTAAGTCCAGTGACATGCCTCCACCACCTGACACAGGCTATAGAGCCGTACGGCCTATGAGCTAACTTCCCCCATAGAGGAGAGAGAATCTTCCACTATCATCTGCTTCACAGCCTGAGGACCTCTGTGAAGTTTAGCTGTAACGCATTTCCCTGTAGCATTTTGTAACCAACTAGTGGGCCATCAATTCTCCTGTTTGAGTATCCAAGCTCAATCAGTATAAATGGTCCTTAAACATTGTGAAATAAGGAAAGGTGAGCATTACCCAAGCCTGCACATTTCAGCCATTTGTCACCATGACCTGAAAGGCATTCCTCAAGTATTGTTGTGTTACTGATCCAGTACAAAATCTGCAAGAAGCTTGAATAGGGGAGATGGGACCTCATCCACTAGAGGTCTCACCATCTAACTAACTGCCCCTGTCTAGTCACCATCATGCGGTACTGGAGCTTGTGTGTCAAATATCCATCCAGTCAACAGAGTGCCTCAAGTTGACTACTTCTAATGGTGCATGAACGATATGTGTTCCTCAGCCAGCTGAGCGGACCCATTCCAACATCCTGATCAAAAGTTAGCAAATGTGAATAGCTGGGCACCAAACACTTTTGCCCTGGCAGGTGTCAGGTGTACCCTGTTAATAAACTCATTCCCATACACTACTCTGCTGATGCAGTATCCTACTAAAACATATCCCCATCTAGTACTGTTTGACATTAACTTTCACACCTTTGGTGTGTCTTTGTGTTGTGGAAAATTTTGAGAAGTCTCACTATTTAAAAAAATATATATTTATGAAAGTCATTAGGGTTTCAAATAAATTTAATGGGGCTTCCAGATACTACATCTACTTAGTGATCTAATCCCAACCTGACTTGCCAGAAAAGATGCACACTGTCACTTTCCCTTAGTCATATCCTGCCACTCATCACCTCAGAGCAGACTGCTTTTGTTTCATGTTCTAACTTCCTGGTTTTGACTCATTCTTCTCTTTTGTGTTTGCTTTATGGCTCATCCATGTTTGATGCTTCCTGTTTTTTGACCCATGCTTCAGACTGTGACAATGATTTCTAGTTTGCATATAATAAACACCATGTTATGTCAGAATATGAACTTGTGTCCTGCTTATTTACACAGTACTGAAGACTTAGCATCCAAAGAAGGATGTAGCAATTTAGCATGTGCTACAGTCTGGTAAGTTGCACACCTCCTCTCTGAGGGCATCAAATTCTCCTCAACAGTTCTTCTGCATCAGTGTGATTTTTATTTTTTAAGCTGGGTGAATCCCAAGCCTGATGAAAGAGAAGGTGTTTCATCTTGTCTTTAGTGCTTATGCAGGAACCTTAAAGCTGAATGCTGACAGAAAAAAAGTGACAGAGGTCTTTTGAATATGCTTCAGCAGGCATTCAGATCATTTCAGAACTGTGAATGTGTGCCACAGTAATGAGACAGCTAGATTATTAACACTAAGGTCTTTCCTTTGTAACAGGAATCTAACTGAATTAAAATACATTATTTAGGCTAAACATGTAATGTACTGTAAACAAATACAAAAAAATAAAAACAAATGCAAGCTTGCCAGAAAGTCAATCTATTTGAGGTTAGGTCCTGTGTGGAGTAGATGATTTTTACTTTCATGCAGGATTGAGCATGAAAATTTGTGATCAAAATTTGTAAACCAATCAGGAAAGTCAAAGTAATTAACAGGAGTCAAAATTGTACTGATGAAATGTTTAATTAGTCCAAGAAAATACAGTAATAGTTACACACAGACAGTGATCGGGAGAGAGAGTGACGGCCCCCTCCCCATATATTTTTGGGTATTTATACTGATTTAGATGCATGTACGCTGTCTGTACGGTCGGTACCAACCTCCTGACCTTTTACAGACGTGACGCATCTCAGGCGACACTGCTCCACCGCAATCAGTTTTATGAGAAACATACCGTGTCTCTTCAAAGAAAAGGGGGGTCAAAGCCCCGTAGCTCCAGCATAGTCTATAATTAGAGCCCTCTAAGTTTTACTTACATGATTTTCAGGTGGAACACTGTTGCCCTTAATAACCCAGGCTTACAGTGATTCAATTCAATTCAGTTCAATTCAATTTTATTTGTATAGGGCTTTTAACAACAGACATTGTCTCAAAGCAGCTTCACAAAAGTATATAAATTCTGAA
>JAQQZR010001440.1:0-11239 GCA_030068235.1 Notoglanidium macrostoma
GAGAGAGAAAATGTTGATGAACTCCAGCATTCCTCTCCGATTTTTATTGCATATCCTTCATGTCTGGGTGGATTAGCCGACCTGTGCTTTGCTCTGCTATCTGCTATCTCATGCTCATAAATGGCTCCTTGTCCCCGCTGTCTTTCACTAGAGAATACCGAGAGCTGAAAAGAATTTCCTGCAGATTTTTTAGGTGCACTTCCATGGTGTGAATCTCCCATTCCCATTCCAAGGTGTTCTTTTGGATTCAGAACACTGAACTCATTGTCATGTTCATGTTCAAGGACACCAGCTTGAGATGACTTTTGCTTTGTGACATGGTGCATTATCATGCTGGAAGTAGCCATTAAAAGATGGCTCAATTGTGGTCATGAAGAGATGCACATGGTCAGTAACAATACTCAAATAGGCCTCGGCATTCAAACGATGGTGTTGACTAAAACACTCTCCACACCATTACAACATCTCCACCAGCCTGGACTGTTAACCATCTGGGTGCCTGAGCAGAGATCAAGATTCATCAGACCAGGCTACGTTTTTCAGTGGCGTTCACTTTTGGTGAAACTGTGTCCACTGCACTCTCAGCTATCTGTTCTTGGCTGACAGAAGTGGAACCCGACATGGCCGTCTTCTGTTGTAGCTCATCTCCATTAAGGTTAAATGTGTGCATTCTGAGATGCTTTTCTGTTCACGCTTATTGTACCGAGTGGTTATCTGAGTTACTTTAGTGTTTCTGTCAGCTCGAACCAGTCTGGCCATTCTCCATTGACCTCTCTCGTCAACAAGGTGTTTCCATCCACAGAACTGCCACTCACTGGATGTTTTTTTTTTTGTTTAAAGAAACCTCATCAGTTTACCGGCTACTCGAAATGGTGATGCATGATGATATAATTTTGTTAGCAGTTGAATTGTATGCTGCAAGCACCTGATGGCCACAGTACCTTGGCGAGAGGGGTGAGGGAGGGGGCATTCAGTTGGCTGCAAATCTGCAACCTCATAACTAGAAAGCAGAAATCCTACATAGTGTAGCTTTAAACTGTTTTTAGAAACGGTGCCCCATATGGCTGTGAGTAGGTACAATCTATAGGAAACACTGTACTCTCTCTTTTTCATTATTTGCAAATGTATTGAAAAGTGGAAACCTAGAATGCAATATGAATGTTACTTAAACTGTATCACTGTGCCTGTCATAACTTTTATAAAGTGTTATGAAAGGATCATTTTATGAATGTTTATAGACTTGCAATGTTATGCTAAATTCCTCACCTAACTGTCATATATTGCAATATTATTATGGATCATGTTACTGCAATGTAATAGTTTTTCCTATGGTTGGTGAACCCAAAACCCTGTAAGGTGATCAAGAAGCATGAACCACGAAGGGTGTTGTCTGTTATTATGCCCCCAAAAGTCTTTGTCTTTATCATTGTCTGCCGTTTCCTACCATGCTCTTTGGTACGAACAAGGGAACCAAGTCATTTGTGAGCGCCGTTCTTTTTATCATTGTGCCCCAATTTTACTGCCTGCTGAGAGAGAGAGAGAGAGAGAGAGAGAGAGAGAGAGAGAGAGACTAACAGCTCTGTGATGGGGCTTGAAATGATGGAGACTTTCCTGCATGCTGCACTGTTCACCAGAAAACAGTGTGAGTTTAATGAAAGAACAGTGTGACATTGCAGTGAAACACTTGATCATTTGAATTCCTAAAATATTGAATTACACCAAGACTGATGAATCATATACACAATTTGGTAAACGTTTCATTGCTGCATTTTAATACAATGTTATGGGAAGCCGGGCTTCACATGTAGCAATTGCCTCTGACATTAAGACCACTGGTGTGTCTAGAGTGTACTGAGGTCAAGGGCTTAGCCCACATGTTGTCTACATGTTAGCATCAACTTTCCTTTGCGATCTCACTGAGAAGAGAAAGGTGGTCATGTAATAAATGCTATCAGGGTCAATCTCTGGTGTAGAGATTGCAGTGTAGAGGCCTGGTATAGAGACCTCTTATTATAGCAATGTTATGACGAATTACACATGCAACAATATCAGGCCCTTTCTGGGGTGACCCGGAGCCAAGGAAGGTACTGGAAACGGGCCTTGAGCATTCCGATGGTCATCTTGACCCTGGCTCGTGTCCTGCAGTGAACCAAGTTATAATGTTGCCGTGGGCCAGGCTCTGGATCAGGGTAAGGACTCAGCAAGTAGGGCTGGCAGGGGTACCCCTTTTCACCGAGCAGGTAACCATCAAACGTCCTTATAATAGTGAGTATGCAGTTTAAATGTTCAGTTGCAATAGGAGGAAACTTGATATTGATTATAAATATTAGGATGAAGCTGTACTGTATATAAACCTACCACAGGCAAATCTAGTGCTCACTGTAGACTTCTGAAAAATTCTGGAGTCATGCACAGACCCCGGCCACTTAGCTTCCACATTAGTGATGATCTTCACAGTGCAGAACAGTAATTAGCTGCAGTAGCTTTACTGTGTAGTAGGCCTATCATTCATTTGTAATACTAAAGGCTACAAATTAGACCTATCTGCACGTCAATATTGTGGAAAGACTTCCTGTTTATGTGTAAATGGCTCATAAACGGCATTAATATTAATATGCAGTGTTCATGCCAGATGTGTGGTCCGACAGCGCCCTCCTTTGGCCTGTCCGGTTTTTATTTTGAAGGGCTCCGTTTCCCTTTAGCGTGTTCCGCTTTCTGTTTGTTTCTTTCCACTTCCTTTTTCACTCGCGCTCGCGCTTCAGCAAGACTTCGAACTGCGATGCTTATATCGAGCTACAAAGTGTGTTAGCAAGGAGGGCTCACGTCTGAAATACATAACATAGCGCCCTTGGAAAGCAGAATGAGGTATGGTAATACTGACTATTGATTGTATATGTATTATTTATTAGATTGTGTGATTTACGTGATACAATTGCTATGTTTGTTACTTGTGTCATAATAGCTTAAAAGGCATATTGCACATAATGTTCTGGTATTAGTTTGGTACAGTGATTCATATTTGTTTTGAACATGATTAATATGTAAACATGTGTGAATTATTTGTGAAACTACAAAAAGTGTTTTGTATTCCTTCTGTTGATGCTGTAGTTTTCACGGTGTTCACGGTGTTCATGATGTTCATGATGTTCATCTAAAGAAAATTAAACTACACCCGTTTGAAACTCCCTGCGTCTCGCTTATTCAATCCGAGGGTCCGCTGCATTATGTAATCTCCTTCATTTCCTGTTGAGCCTTGGTAGGAATACGAGTTCCATCTGTGCTTCCAATCACAGCTGGAAATCCTAAAATATATAGGGTTGACTGGAACAAAACTGGCAAAAAGAATTTTTTTCGAAACTGAGAGCATGTCTACGATGTGTTACGCGAGCGATGAGGGTTGAGAATATTGTTGAGATATGTGATGAATTGTGAAGAAAAATGGAAACGCTCTAACAGAAAACTATCCGGGAACGATAAAACATCCAAGCGGGTCTGATCACCCTCTCCCGACGGAGATTTCTGCTTTGATATCGGTGGGTTTCCTGAGGAAAGGGCACGCCATGTCTGAGAGCCTACTTCCTTCAGTCTGAAGGTCAATTTAAAGAATTAAAGAAACTCTGGGTTACTGGAATAAAACCTGCCAGCGAGCCAGAGTACACATTACAGTACACAGTACACACATACAGTGGTATGGTGCCACTGTAACTCACACAGAGTCATGCATGCAGAGTCAACTGCCTTTTTCAAACCGAAAACTAGAATAAAAACCGTTTCATTCAACTCGCAGTTTTCACGAAACCTGCTTTGCCCTTTTCAGGTGAAATGGAAAATGCAGCTAACAAGTCAACTTCAGCCTCCTCACCTAACTACCGTTATCTGTTCAACCTGCTGCACAACTGCATGAAGTGAAGATACTTGTATGATAAAGAAATATGTGCGAATGCATCGACAAACAATTCAGTAGCTACTCATATTATTTTTGTCAGCTTTTTAATGCAACTTACACTTATTATAATGCAACATACACTCTCGGCTCCGTTCGTCCCATCATGACAGAGGACGCGCGACCTTTAATGGCTGACTGTCAGCGCACTACTCACTCCAAAATCAAGTTCAAAGATCTTCTAAAAAAAAGTGCAGAAGCTATAAAACAATAGATTTTAGAAGCAGAAGTGATCCTAGAAAACAAAAAAAAAATCTAGATCAGAAAAATCAGCAAATAGAAAAAATTTTTTTTGTGTTCGTGGGTTTGTTTATTTATTTATTATTTTTTTTCGCACATATTTGCCTCCAGCCCTCCTACTCAGGCAGCACGACCAATTACGCTGTCTTGGGTGCCACTGATGTCTGTGACGTCATCAGTATTTAAACTCTTGATCAATGGACTATAGAGTAAACCCTTTTATGTTGCCCAATCGGGAGACTATAATTTTATTTTTTTAAAACATTTTCCATTGTTTATATATTTTATAAAGTTTATATATACAGTATATTAAGCTACTGGATTTTATTGATTTTTATTGGATTTTGAAGCTCTTCATGGAGGCTCTCTACTCACAAGCTGCCCTCATAAACTGGACTTAAACATCTCACAGATTCGGTAATTCATTAGCTTACTCCCTGTTTTGTATTTTAACCATACACAAACTACTGTATGATTATATCACATTTTATTATATTATCATAACTATTTTCCACAGTAACCATTTTGATGTAGTATTTTTGCTTAATAACACTACCATTTATTTCAAATTAATTTCAAATTACTGGACTTTACAAATCAAAAGCCACATTACACTGACCTTTTTCCAAATTATGACTTTTAAAATAGTATGGCCTTATACAAAGCCTAAACCAGAGGCAGAATGAAGCACACAGTATTTGATCTTGTGTTCTTTGGTTTGTTTGTTTTTGTGTGTGTCCAGGGCAAAGTATATAGGCAGACCAATCATTCTGCTGTAATGCATATCACACAACATGGTCACGTCACCATCAATATAAAGGCAAAAATGGTGAAGAAGGCAATCACAGAAGTAACTATACATCTACATACCTGTAGTGGAGCATGATTTCATCATGATGGGACTGAAACATGTGCATTACCTGATTTGATACCTGTGATCAAACAAATGCTAACCAGCAGCTGCTTGCAAAGGCTAGATGAATACTTAGTCTACTAGTTTTTAAATGTCAGTTATTAGCAAATGAATACATTTGATATTTTTGTTGAAACTCCTATTTCTTAATGAATACTGACAGTTTATTGTATACATTATTGGATTGTATAACTTGCTGTAACCTACTTACAAAGTCAGTTCAGGCTCTATAGCAGGGTTGGCGAGCCCATGTGGGAGAGAGATTTCCAAATGGAGTCATGAGAGAAACTCACAATTTCTTTTTGTTTAATTCATTTATTTGACAAATGATATTAGAAATATAGAAGACAGATCATGTTTAATATTGTACATGGTATTTTAGACTATTTTGCTATTTTGACGTGCTGGACTAGTGTAGAAATTCTTCAATAAAAATAGACAAATTTCCCAATCTCTCTACCTCTGGCTCGTGCATGCCATTTAGTGAATGGTGCATTTAATGGTGTTAACTCAAGCTACATTTTGAGCATTTCAGCAAGGCCTGCTGTAGTCAGCTAAGAGCCAAGGTTAGTTTCCTCCAATCAGCTATCATGACAGTTTGATGAATCTCTTGCAGAGCTCTTTTTTCATATACTGGCATATACAATATACCATATATTGTTCATATACAATATTATTGTTCATTACATTACAGTATATTGTTCATATACAATATACCATATATTGGCGCTACAGTATGATCAACAGCGATTGCAAATGCCTGGCAAGGAGTTGCATGTTCCATTAGCTGTGACAAAAAAAGTGGGAGGATGTCAGTAATGGGGATGCTAAAAGCTACTTTGAAAATGCTGAGATGGCTCGTTGATTTTATAAATCACTGTACTACTGACTCCAAATCCCATTATATGGTAATGCTGCTGGAAATGTTTCAAAACGTTTTAAAGACACTTTTTTGCCTTTCTGAGTACTGAGCCACAGTAACACAAGGATGCACATTTACTATGTATAACAAGAATGATTATTATGTTACAAGCATTAGAGAAGTTTTCTATGAGTATTGTCATATGCGTTTGCATAGATACACTATATGGCCAAAATGTTTGTGGACACCTGACCATCACACCTGTACCTACTTTTTGAAAATCCCATTGCAGATTTAGTTCCCCTTTACTATTATGGTAATCGCCACTCTTCTGGAGAAACCATGCAGACATAAGAACATGGGACACTGTGCACAGACAGTAATCACAACTGTTTTTGGAAAGATCTACAAAATAAATAAATAAATAAAGGAATAGACCAATCACAGGTGTGAAAACAGATTTAAAACCTGATTTTGCTTATGTGATCATTCTTGATATCAGGCTCTTAAAGTTGCTCTTATTTATTTATTTATTTATTTATTTATTTTTTGCTGATTGTTAACTGGCACTGTGTATTTTGAACATAGAGATTCCAGCCATGGAGGGACACATGCCAAGATTTGTGGTCATCTTTTTTCTCCTAGCAGTATCAGGGTTTATACTGCTTGTCTGCAACATCACATCTCTGGAGGTGAGTGCATTTGATTCAGAGTGAAACATTTAAACACTAAAAAAAATTGTAATAAAACAGTCAAATGATCGGCAGCAATGGCTATGATGGGTATGATTCCCTAGATCAGCGGTCAGATTTTGTGGGAGTGCATCCATGGCTGAAGTGCCCTTAAGTAAGTCACCTAACTGCTTACTGTGTGTGTGTGTGTTTGAGAGAGAGATTATATTACTAATTTTTCCTTAATTCCTACAATGAAATACCATCAATTAAGTGACGGCACTACAGTAGAAACATTTTTCCTAAATTACTATGATTCAACACCTTCAATAAAGCTGTGACACTAGATGTTCAGCAGAAAATCACCTTTCTTTTATAGATTTTTCCTAAATTATTTCACTAACATCTTTAATCAAGCTATAGCACTAAACATTAAGCAGAAAAACACTGTAATTTTACAGATTTTTAAAAGAAATTATTACAATCATATACCTTCAATAAACATTAACACAAGCTGAAGGTTGTAAAATAACAGATTTAATTTGGAAGACAAAATAATGTTAAAAACCTACATAAGTACATTCGGAACAAATCTTAAATAAAATCTAACATTTAATATTTACACTATGTACAGATTATGTTTCTAGACATTTTTATAAAATATAAGATGTCAATTTACATCATCAACCAATTAGCCACAAACAGTTGCCCCTAGGGAGGAATTGAAAAACTAATATTGGTATTTCTCTTAATCTATTAAGAGATTAATTTGTTTAATCTTGATTAATCTATTAATCTTGTCTGTTAAGGTTATCATGATGATGAAGTCATGATTTCACCTTTGAAACAAGTGGAGAAAGCAACAGACCTGCTTTTGTTTTTTTAGCTTGTATTTTCCAACCTAGTTTTATATTGTTCTGCACAATATTCATCTGACCCCAGGGGGCTTCGTATAGTGCTAAACAGATATGTGGACAAATATTACACTGTCTTTTAAATCAGCCAAGACCAGTTAGTTTGGTTTTGCTGTGCACATTTGTGTGTCAGACCGAAGGATGAATACGAAAACAGAGATCAGAGTTTCAGCTTTTTATAACACATTTTGTATCAAACCACCCAGTTTTTCAAGTGAGTTAAAGTATTGAAACGTGACAAGTAACAGGTGTTTCTTGTAACCATATAAGATAATATGTTCCATATAAGATAGATTGTTTAATTACTTGGATATCTACCCTCAGTTTAAGCTTCGGCTTTCACCTGTGGAGACAGCATTTGTAGTTAAAAAGGGTAGCCCAACACGAAGACAGGAGGGATGTCTAATGGGAAAAAGCATGCCATTCTGAAGCTGAGACAAAAGGGAGAATTTCAAAAACACTGGGCATAGCCAGTTCCACATTTTGGAATGTCCTGAAAAAGAATGATACCACTGATCTACTGAGCAACAGGAACACAACTGATTACAGACAAATGGTGAGAGCAGAAAATAAATGTGTATCTGGGCAAGGGGCTTGTAGTGCCTTGCCAGTTTCATCTCCTTGTGTCTTTAAAAAAAACTGAATTATGTATGATTTAATGTAAAGGTTTGATAAATTTGCATTTGCATTGAAGTACAAAGTTTGAATGTAAAAATATACATGTTAAGATTTATTTATTATTCAGGTTCAATCTCTTTCAGACTCCGTAACCGTCTCTCTCTCTTCCTCTGCGTGACAAGCGCTTGGAGAATGATCTTAACAGATACAAGGTCGTGTTAAACTCAGTCTGATTTTACTGCCGAACATCTAGAAGTATTTATACATAGGAATACAAATGTCATTGTACATACTTCAAAGGAACAGATAAGAAACAGATGCTTTGTTTATACGAACTAATGACAATTGGTTCCCTGCTGATCAGTTCATGATAAGATAAGATAAGTATGGAGTGTTCTTTATGATAGCTTAACCTAAACAATTCAATTCTGTCACGTCAAGAGGACCTAAATTATCTGAGAGTCACAGGACGGAGCAAGGACAGCTGGACACCGTTAACTCCTGAGTCACGAACAGCCACAATGACGCTCCCTGTCAGAAAGGTCAAAAGTTTCAAAGGACACAAAAAGAAAAGAAAAGGGACAGTGATCAAATTAAAAGAAACAGCGACAAGATTTTCAATCTAAAAATACACTATTATAAAACTAAAAATATTTACCTTAAAATTATGAAGAAAGGCTTGAACTATTAGTATTGACAAATCTTTATATAAGGAGTTACATATTTAAATAGTTAACTATTGTCATTCGACATACTTTTGTCTGTAATTTAACAAAACGGAAAATACTGTATAAATAATATAGTTTTCCTGTAAAACATGAGAAATAACTAATTTGTCATTATTGACACAGCACTCAAAAAAACAGTCGGTTTATTAAATCACAGATTATGTCTGTAATTGGACAGGCTTCAAGTTCTATATGCATTCTTAAAAGAATAGGAAATTACTATATATTTAAAGTTATTTTCTGTAAAATTAGGATTTTTTACAGTGCACACAGACATCACTCTTGTGTATATATATATATATATATATATATATATATATATATATATTACAAGCTGATTGGCCAACAAACTGATTGACCAACCAACAAAATTCAAGTGGAAAACAAATCGAATAGTTTGAAGGGTGGGGAGGAAAAAATATACTATAACCTGGTTGCATAAGTGTGCACACCTATCTAATACACTGCCAAAGGTATGTAGACACCTGTCACACCCATATGTACAGTAAATGTGAACATCCCATTAATCAAAACAAAGAGCATTTCATACTTTCCACATGAGTAAATCAGTATACTCACTTGTTGTGACCCAGTGTAGCTTGGGTCACCACATATAAAGGAATAAAGGTGCCATAAGACCACTATTTGTCTTCATTTTCATGTATTTTTTTTCCTCTCTCTCTCTTTTTTCAAAGTGGTTAAAGCCCCAGAAGCCAACCAGGCCAAAATAATTAACAAGATAATTAGACTTTCTAACTATACACAAAGTGAACTAACTAACAACAACAACAAAAAAGAAACAAAAATACACTTCCTTCCCTCATTCCCTAGCTAACCCAAAACCAAGAGGTAAACTAATGGGGTTAAAATACACATCAGGAAAAGTACATCCAACCAATCCCAAGGCATGAGGTGGGAGCAAGACATGTCAGCTGTAAGTTGTGATCTATTATCAGAAGTCAAATATAATATTCCTAAGCATTTACATTACAGTAAAATTAACTACCTGTAACTACAAATCGTTGTGTTTTCGTAAGCTTAGAATGAGCCCTTTATATCTACATAGGGAGTGGGTCCACCTCTAAGGAGCTGCCATGTTGCACTGCTACAGTAGTCCAGAATGGACAAACCTCTAGAGAACACTTTCAAAGTTTTGTGTTTTTACAAGTGACACTGTGATTCCAGAAGGAAATACTGGAAGGATGACAAAGAAGAAGAAAGGGAAGAAGAAATAAGAGGAATCAGTGTTTGCTAGTGCTGGCTAAGCAAGAACCCAAATTTTGAAATATGGAAGATCATACTTATTATTTAGCTTGGAAAAAACAAGGGAGTGTGAAGTACTTGGACGTATGCTATGTGCACCTGACAGCCACCATATATTCTAATACATACTCGTAAAGGAGGTGCATTCAGTTGGTTGAATCCTACATAGTGGACCTTTAAATCTATGCTACTTGGTGCAGCCCTTAATTTTTTTAGTAGTCAGTAAACTTAAATGCAGCGGAATTTAAGGAAAGAAGGAAGGATCCCTCAAACAATGCATTTTAAGGATGCCTCGTCAGAATTTTAAGGATCTAGAACTTTTCCTGGAAAGCAATTTTTGGAAAAACCTTGTGTCCAACCCCTCGCAGCACCTTTTCAAGCACGCAAACACTTCTGTCTCATTTGATGGATGCTCATTTAGAACTTATCGGTCCAGCTCATCAATGGGAGAAAGATCTGGAGACTGGGGAGGTCAATGTATAATTCCAAAAACTTTTTGCTTTTCTTTGTACTGGATATAATTTTGGCACATTTTTTGGGATTGTTATTCTTTTTTTTTTCATGATCTCTCCAGATCTTCCTCCCTCAAAACACTCCCACACCATCACTGATCCATCTCCACGTTTCACTGTAGGAACAACATATTCTGTGCTTGATCTTATCTCCTATCCACCACCTGACAAAAATTCTGATTTATCCGTTGTGATACAGTGCAACAGAGGATTGAAACAAGGAGCAGACAGTGCATTAAACTTCTCACAAACTGGTCTGGGACAAAGCAGACAGGTGGCCACCGTTTGGTTAAGTAAGGCACAATCAAGAGAGGCCAAGAGCCAATCAAATTCTGATATTAATAGAATTCCAACACAAAGTGAATGTCAATGCACTAAAGCCACACCTGATATGTCTTCTTCAAAACCAACAGTTTCAGATTTGTGGCTAAATAATGTGTTACTACAAGCTATAGAATAAAGAAAAACAGTCAGTTTACATTTGTTTTAAGTATTTCTAATATTTTCTTGAAACCAAAGACTTTTTTTTTTACCTGTTTACATACCATGTGTATGTATATACACACACACACACA
>JAQQZR010001441.1:0-11238 GCA_030068235.1 Notoglanidium macrostoma
TATACTTTTGTGAAGCTGCTTTGAGACAATGTCTGTTGTTAAAAGTGCTATACAAATAAAATTGAATTGAATTGAACATAAATACTGTATCTAATGGGGTCTCAGTGTAAGAGTTCTGATTTCTTAAAAATGAACTTACATGATTTTCAAAGTAAGAACAATTTAAGATGTGTTTAATAGAAATAAGGGGATAATACAAAAAAATTATAATATAATAAATAATAATAAGGTATAGCACCACTACGCCTTACCTATACAGAATGTCTGTAGTCTAAACACGATTTTAAAATGTTTTTCATGTTCATTAGAGCCAAGGACAATAATATTGGAAAATAAGAAATTATGTAAAGTTAGAAAGGTTTAAAATGATCTGAACAGACCTGAACAAAAGTTCACAATGACCTGAGCAGAATCTAAGAGGTAGTGAATATGACAGGTTGGGTTTTGTCTTTTAATGGTATGCCTTTTCATGGCTTAAGGGCAGACTTATGCCTTTGAAATATTTCCTATCCTCCACCCCAATTATCTCCACTCTCTCACCACACACATGAGAAGCCCGTCATCATTCTCCACACTGGTATACTTATTGCCCCCTCACTGCTGCTTCCTTCCTCCTAATAGACCCGTTACTGTGGCAACCATATGCAGCACCCGCGCTGTATCCTTTCCTTATTTCACTGAGGCATCAATTAGTGATGATGACATGCCAGAGCTACATTTTAGACAGAATTTTTACATCTGAGTCTGGAATAGAGTGGAGAATAGATGAACAGAGAGTCGAAGAAGGTGATGTATGGAGAGGAAATAGGAAAAACCAAAATAATACGCAAATGACTGAATACAGGAATATGAACACACAGAAATATGAGTCCAAGCTGCCTGAGAAGACATGAGAACAGGGTGTGACTCTGCAGAGGTGAAGAGAGGGAGATAAGAAAGTATGTGACTGTAATTTGTACTGGGACACGCTCTGAGGATATGAGAGGCTAATCTAAATTCCTGAATTGTCAGGGTACATCATATTATAGTCTTGTAGAGGTGAGAATAAACAAATATAACTTGAGAAAAAGACTCAAGAATATGGCTATGTAATTGTGGGTGCAGTTAGTTCTATGATAAAGATGAAAAGAAATAAAGATGACAGATTTCAGAACAGCTGGTACTGCATAATTTGCTAAAGAAGGGAAAAGCTTAAAATGGCTCTAAATCTGATCTGACATACTTAGTTGCAATATTCAGACCTTTGAATAGTTTACACATGATTACACAAGCAAATGATTTTTAGTGTGAAATTTCTGAATTTCACATTGAATCTCTAAATTAATGTTATCTGTAATATATCCCTTGAATAGTCTGATGTGAAAACTCTAAAAGCAGAATATTTGTAGATTGTTATTAACCTGCACTTCAGTCATTTTACATTTTACTTACTCTGATCTGGAGCGTGTACTGGGTTGCGCGGCACTGCCTTTCAGTTTCACTGTCTTAATGTCCTTATTGCAAGGTCTTATAATGTTTACACATTTACACACATGCACTTTATGTAGTCCTGTGTAACTTTGTAGGCTCAGGTAGTCTTGTCTTGTTTTTATATGGCACACGTGCACTTTTAGTAACTCTGTGTGTTTTTTTATGTAGCACCATAGGAACATTGTTTCATATCACTATGTACTCTATCGACTGTATATAGTTGAAATGACAATAAAAGCCACTTGACTTAAACAATATGTAAACAGTTTATGGTAAGTAGATAATTAGAGAATAAGTAATCTATACATATTCTTTATACTACTGACATGACCTTTTTCCTTTCACTTTATTTGGATTACCCAGTTTATAAAACTCCATGTTTAATAGATAATATATGGAATATCTCATAGAACTCATTTTGAGTCCTATCACAATTTCAAGTTCAGTCTATATAGATGGTATACATAGATACAGTTGATCACATATACATGTTGAAAGAAAGTTAAACATCATTTGACGTGTTGTGAATCAATTGACAGTGAAGGATTGTAGAGCACCTTAAATAAAGTGTTACTGAATCTTTCAGACCTGTCAAATCTTTCCAGAACCCTTAAGAGTTGTTTGGTTTCCTTCTGGGAGAATCATTTATATAGAATCCTACAACAGAGTGTTTCTTAACGGAGAGGTTTTAAAAGAAAACCTTTTTAGCCCTTAAAGAACCATAAATGTTTAAAATAAATCTTAAGGAACCATTTTTTCCTATATTTATGAAGGTAATTTGAAGGTGAAATGGAGAAAAGTCCATTTAGTTTTGAATCACACATTATGAAACAGGTTTTAAACAATAAATCCATTACACATATGCCATTTTATTGTCCATGGAACACCCTAATCTTTATCTGTTATGTTGCTTAGCAACCAAAGCTTACTAATGTACTACGCTGCATAGTGGAAGAATTGTGTTTGCAAATATTATTAATAATAAATTCAATTAGTTAATGAACTCTGGATTTTATGATGCTCTTTCATCACAGTTTTAAGTCTACATTTTACACTAACCCTTCAAAATAATGTTATCATAACTTAAAATGGGCAAGTGTCCTTTAAGGCACCCCAAAATGGTTAAATCAAGACCAAGAATTTTTACATTTGTTTTAAATTTTTTTTATGTTTTTAAATAGTGGGCCAAGTCCAAGTTGTCCTTATTCATTTAAACAAAAAAAGTATGAAAAAGCTTAAAGAGTGTAATCTCTGCAGAATGAGATTTCCACAGCAGTAGCTTTGTGGATTGGATTGTACGGACAGAGTGTAAGAACTAATTTGGGTTGTTAGTTTTGTTGACATTTGGAGCTGACAGAATGCCTCATGTAGTCAATAGAAAAAACAAATAAGCAAGTAAAAAGTGCTCAGGCGCTCAGGCGGTTAATAGATCAAGACAGCAGTGGAAAATGTCGAAAGGAGGAGTGGTGTAATTCATGGTATGTTATAAGCAATAAATTTACCCCAGCCTCAATATAGCATTACTTCCTTTCTCTATTGCAGCCTGCAACTGCAGGAGACTGATTCATCAGCAGCTACACTGTGTAGGAGTAAAAGAGAACAAGAGACACAGATTAAGATCATGAAAATAAGGACAGATAGATTCTCACATACCTTTAGAGATCAGACGGAAACATGTCAATTTCAGATTTAGGATTGTTGTTACCTAGCAATTAAATCAGCAATAATGCATGAATCTGTACATCACTGTTATCGAAGAGTGTGCCTGCCCTTTATCTTATCTTTGTCTCAAGTGAAATAACAGAATGATCTGAAACAGTTACAATTTGCAAAGTCTAAAAATGGTTTTAGAATCCTTGAGCATGTGTGTATAGAATAAATGTGACTTTTCCAGCTAATTTGATTTTGCTATAGCCTCTGGTAATAAACTAAGTTTTTACTTTTTGCACCAGTAGCAACAATTATATTGCTTTTATTAGCGTTATTAAATTTCTGTAGCTTGCACCTAACCCATGCTTGCACTCATCAGCATAAAAGGCAAACTCTGCCCATGATACCCACTGCATCTTCACAAATGATGCTTAAAATTACTTCTTAGTGAATCCCTGTGCTGTGGTGAGTATTCTGTTGCAAGGGGGACTTCAAATGTGCCATGGTTCCCTCAGAAGGGAACAATCAGACTACTGATTATCTCTATTTCTGTGTTCAGATATCTACAGATATGTTTTACATACATTTTACATTGGTTATGGTTTATCATTGATATCTTACTATGAAATCTGTTATGACCAGCATAAATCACAGGTAATGGTTTCAAATGGTAATTCTTTCAAATTTAAATGGTACCTAACTGGCAATAGTTTTAGAAATCATTCATTCATTTTCAGTTTCATGTTCATCACTTTATAGTAATCACTTGATCCAGGTCAGGGTTGCTGTGGATCCGGAGCCTATCCTGGGAACGTAGCGTGAGCTGAGAATGCACCCTGCATCGAATGGCACACCATCGCAATTTACAGTCACCAATCCACCAGTTTTTAGGAGGTAGGAGCAAACCAGAGGACCTTGGAGGAAATGGACATGGTGTGAACATGTGTAACTCCAACAAAGACAGTAATCCAAGCTCAGGATTGGAGCTGTGAAGCAGCAACACTGTATCACCATGCCTCCAATCAGCAGAAGTACAAACGCATATAGCATGAATTTAAGTCAAATTCTTGTCGACTATTTTTTTTCAATTCAAGAAATGGCACAAATCTCTTTCCTCTGCACTTTGCTCTTTTACTTCACAATGAAGGCTAAATCCTCAGAATCTGTATTTTATGAGGCTGCACTCTGACAAATCTAGAATTTTCTTATATAATACCTGGCAAACTGTAGTAGACCTATGATGAATTCAAATTTTTCACTCTCTATAGCACAGTTTTTTTTCTGGACTAAGTCAACCAAGACGATGAGACTATATTTTTAGTTCAACAGAATGTTAGGAATGCGTAATTAATGTGAGAAAGCAACATAAGAAAGAGTGAGAGCATGGAAGAGACACAGATGAAGGCACTGTATGAAAAGCAGAAGAATAGTTGCCTGTGTGTGACCTACAGTGTGATGGTATTCATGGGTCTCTGACTTAACGTAATGAATGAAATGATGTGCAGTTACATCACCTGCTGTCTGGCTGCTGTCCAGGGTCCTGTCCCTTCTGTACATACTGCTCTGAACAACTAACTGAATGATTAAATGCTTTAATGCAATTTTTTTTTTCATAAAGAAACAATGACAACTACTTAGTGGTGTCGTCCATTTCACATTGCCATATCTGCACTCTTTTATCCAAGAACTCTGTGATTGAATAATATAGGCATATAAAATTCCATTATATTTACAGATAGGTAGTAAATTAAAGGACAAAAACAACACACAGTGTTTTGGTAAGGTGTTGGGTCAGAACAAGCCATGAGAAGAACCTGTCTTTAATTCTACAAGTCTTTGGGAGGAATAAACACTGTCTTTCTAAAAGATAGTCCCTGAGCTGATGTTTTGTTGGAGAGTGCTGTGTAACGCATCTCTCCAATTTCTCCCATATGTGTTCAGCTGGGATGAGATCTGGTGAAGGTCATAGCATATGATCCTCATCAAACCACATAGTGAGCCTTCGTGCCCTGTGGATGCAGGTGGGGTCATCCTGGAAGAGACAACTCCCATCAGGATGGTCTCAGGTTATGACTCTTGTTTTGACTTGGTACATTTTGTTGGTCTGTTGCTTAATAAATTGACTACATTTATATCCAACTCCACCACTGTGTGACATGTTGCTGGTAATTTTAGTTATTGATATTTTCTTTTTTTTTAAATTGATGACTGATTCATTGTTGCTTTGGCAATATTTTACCATACACATACATGCCAATAAAGCTACTTTGAAATAAACAGAATTGATTTGCATTGATAGAGCACAACGAAAAAGGGGAAAGGGGACAGCGAGCATGAGAGATAGAAAAAGAGAGAGCTGACAACAGTGAGACAAGAGGACAACAGAAAGAGGGACACAGAAAGAAAGAAAGAAAGAAAGAGGAATAAAGAGTTATGAGAGAAAAGAGATTGAAAGAGGCAGAGCTGGACAAGACAATGAGACAAATGGTCTAAAGAGTGGAGGAAACGGACAGAAAGAACTAAAGCAGGTATGCTTGACGCAAAATTGTCATGGCTGACAAATTTCCAGAGTCAGGCCCAATAATGATTGACAAATGGGCCTTGTAGTGAAGAACAGCATTATGGTATCTGGAACTCCCCATGACACCTCGACGAAGTCTAGCATGTAAGAATTGAAAAAAATTTTCTCGTCTAGTTCCTCAATGTTCCTTCTGTAGCCATGAGTGACAATTTCTTGACTCTCCTTCTTGACAACTAGCAAGGATGTGAACGATGATTGGTTGGGGTCAAAGTTGTAGAGTTGCCAGTCTCCAAGACCAAGACACAATGGCACCATGATTGCCTAATCTGACATGGTGAAAGACAAAAATAACATGTAGTCTAATCCTGGCATTAAGGGAACTGAAGTGAGAAACAGAATTGGGAGCATTCAGAGAAAGAAGGAGCGTGAGAAAAAGGTGGGAGAGAGACAGAGAGACACTGCATGAGATTAACTGGATGAGAGATAGAAAGACAGTGAAAGAGACATTCAGAGAAAGTGAGCAAGGGGAGAACTAAATTTTGAAATTCCTTTATTTTAAAGCAACCATCATGTGCAGATACTAATGTAATATTTTTGCATGTACAACAAATAGTATAAAAACACTCAAGCAGGCCAGAAAGCAAGGAAACACATGTGATGATTCATCCCTTAAACTCTTCTGTTAATTGGTAAAAATCATTTATTTATTCTAAGTGATTCATCTGCACTCTAAAGAAAGATAAGATCATCATTAAACACTGAGCACAATGTGTGTGTGTATGTGTGTGTGTGTGTGTGTGTGTGTGTGTGTGTGTGAGAGAGAGAGAGAGAGAGAGAGCGAGAGAGAGAGCACAATCAACAGTAGATTAAGAATAACAATGAAAGGAAAAACATAATAGCAGATCAAATTAGAATGAAACAAGAAGTAAAGATATCTACAATTCATACTTCTCAAACAGTAAAGGGGAAAAATAAGAACAGGTATGCAAAAAGTGGCAGTGGATAATATGTACAGCAATAATATATAATATTAGTAATGATAATAATAATGAATTCAGACAGACAGACAGACAGACACAGAGAGAGAGAGAGAGAGAGATTTCTTCATTTCAAACTATAAACGGGCAAATGCACAGAGAAGTAACGATTCACTCGTTCAAAACGAAATAAAAATCCTTTATTTACTCTAAGTGTTTCATCTGAACTCCAAGGGAAAGGAAAGATCATCATTAAACACAGAATACACCGGCCTCTGGTGACACCATATTCACTGAGAGAGAGGGACAGAGAAAGAGAATGTGAGTGTGTGTGTGTGTGTGTGTGTGTGTGTGAGAGAGATAGAGACAGAGAGAGAGAGAGAGAGAGTGAGCGAGAGAGAGGTGATCAGAATGCGAGGCACATATCGGCGGCTGCACCGTCTGTCTGCGCGCAGAAGCGCAAAGCAAGCGCGCACGCACGCGCACACACTTATTCACTATTACAGTCACATCGCTGTTTTTCTCAGTGTTCTCCCTCTGTGTGTGTGCGGGTGTTCAGGAGCATTTCCACAGCACAGCTCGAGACACTGCAATCCCTCACTGCTCAACTCACCAAGTTTCCAGGCGCAGGATTGTTTTTTTCTTGCACCATTTCCCTCGTCGATTTATTCCGCGCATCTCGCAAAGATAAACGCAAAGAAGGAGACTGAGGTGATCTACCAGCTTCAGAACATCCATCAGCCAGCCTCCTCTCTGTGCATCGCGATGGTAAGGATTTGTATCGAGCCGGCGGTTAGTGCAGATTGTGGTCGTTAGGTTTAAGAGAGTGCAGTGCATAATGCAGTCATTTTATATAATGGACATGAGCATGAACGCAGTGTAGAAACGTTGTGTGTGGTATGTACTGGGATTGAGTGACAGCAATGAGAAACATGCAAATAAATCGACTAATCATATAAAGTAAGCGATAAAACATTCCTTTTCCAGTTCACTAAACCTTTAACACCACCACATCTAATAGCAGCAGTGTTTAACTGCTTATGCTGAACTAGCTTTATTACATTTGAGGTGCTTCATACAGCTTTGGCATTGATATTACTGTTTTTTTTGTTTGTTTGTTTTTTTACTTTATATCAAATGCATGTACATGAGAAGTGTTAAATGCACTGAGAACACTGAGGCATCACCGTGCTGTATCCATGAGCCAGGCAGCATTTCTACAGTCAATGATGCGGACCTCATACCTTTCACCACATCACCACACCCAGACATCAGTGTTATAAGGTTCAAGCAACGTGACACGTTCGTCTTATAGGTTCCACCATGTATGAATCGCTGTCAGATCCAGAACATTTTGTTAGCACAAATGCAAGGGGTGGCCATGAAAAAAGCAAGGCTCAATGTCAGGCAGATCACTGAAATGTGCAAATGTTATAGTTTGACTCACATTTATGCTTAAATAAATAAAATTTGAAAGCTCTTGTTTAGCTTAAGTTTTCTCTCTAGAGAATGTTAATTGCTAGAGACAACCTGTATCAGTACTCCCAGATGTTAGTTTGCTACCTGAATGACAAGAGTGTTGCGTAGCATGTATTAATGACAATGCTGACAAGGGCCGAGTTTCCCATAAGCATCGTAGCACATAGATAAATGGCAGTGTAAGCATGAAATTAAACATTCTCTTTAAGTTAAGGTGATCTTAACTTTATGATGCTTTTGGGAAATACAGCCAAGTTGACTTAATTCACTCAAAACAACTAATTTAATAAAAAAGCAATCAGGCATTCATGCAAATCAACTGATCAAATAGTACAATAAGCTGTACTGTACAAACTATACTGAAAAAGGCTGTAGTTAGCTTGACACCCAACCCCATTGCCACCACTTGTGTAGTTTAACACAAGTTGTCATTTGATCAGATTTATATACAGTAATATTTCTTGGTATCCCAGTTTACATGACAGCAAAGAAATATGCATCCAGAAAGAGCTAGGTGCCCTTGACAGAATTTATTCATCATGGTTAAATCGTTCTTGCTCTGCACCATTTGTCAGGTATGCCATTTTGCCATTTGTCAGCCCGAGCACTTGGTGGAAACCCTGCTGCTCACCACAATTCATAGGAGAAAGGATGAGATTCAAATCTCAGCACTCACACACTGGTGGCTTTGCTGAGATTAGCAAATTCATATTCAAATGCGTTAATAAGCAAAATATTTTAAGATAATCAGGAGTTAATTTTAGTTCGCAATGATGTTTGCTTCTGATATGTATTTATAAATACCTTAAATGGACACACCACTCCAATTTCATAGATATAATATTGGTTAGTGATTTCAAACTGAAAATTAATGGCTGAAATTGAAAACTGGACACACTGGACTGAAAACTGAACCACACAATCAAACCCTAAAGAAGAATAAAAAAATCTTCAATAAAAAAAAAGACTATTTTTACTTAAACTTTGAGCACTATCTTTTGAAATGTTTTCATTTTTTCAAAAACTGTTGCTACAAAGAGCATTGACATGCCTGCAAATTTTTTTTCCCTTTTTGCTTATGTTGTTTTGCTACTGTATATTCTGCAAATTTATCAGTGCATCAAACATGTAGTGGAGAAGGACATGAATGGTGCATCCTTTCTTGATACTTACCATGAACTTTGATTACAAATCACCCATCTAATATAGAACACAGAAACTGTGAAATGCTTCCTCAGGGCCGACATTTTGTTGATCTGGTGCTGTTCAAACTCTTTGAATGTGTCTGCACTGCCTGGTGTAGGAGAGCAAAAAAAAAAAACCCAAGGTGTTAGATTTGACACATTGTTGTAGGCCTATATTTTTCAGTCAAAATGTTGTGCCTTTTTTTCTCTTTCACATGAACAAATCTTTGGTGGCCCAAACTGTGGCTTGCACCTTCTACATGCAGTCTTTTAGTAAAATGTAAGCATGTGACATGAGAGTACAAAATAAATGCTCAAAAAAATCTAACACAAAGTCACATAAATAATAAGATAATACGAACTACAAATATAAAACAAATAATAGTAAGTAAATTATAAAACTATATGGAACGATGGCGGGAAAAGAAACCTTGAATGAAAGTTGATTACAGTGTACCTGAAAAGTTAGATGAAGAAGTGTCTTGTGTAGCATTTTAGAGTGGATATCTTTAATAATGTTTAAATTGATGTGCATGTAATCACACTGCAGAGCCATTATGCCCAGTGGCAGGTGATAGAAGTGGTCAACAGGTGATTAATAAATGTTCTAAAAACACTCTTGGTGAGTGAGCAAGGATATCTTATTCAGCAAAAAAAAAAAACATTTAAATTGGATTACTCCTGTCCTTGTTTCCTTTCCTTGTCTCCTGAGGGAGGACCTGAGATGCGAGGAATTGGATGCACAATTAGTTTAGCTCAAGTATTGATTTCTGATTAAAGTAATTTGTATCTGTAAAATGTTTCTTTATGTTGCAAGCTAGAAGTGATGAAATGAAACACTATACACTTAAGATGTGCCAAGAACGATCAGTAGCTGTCAAAACATCGTCCCCTGAGTAGAAAATACTGTATGTGTGGTGGTATGGGAAAACCATCGGCTGTTGCTGCAAAATGCTTTAAAATGACCTTAATTTGAAATTTAGCCAACAAAACGGAACTGACTAAATAAATCAGTGCTTATTTTCAAACCAATGATAGCATGAACAGAGATCAGTCGAGTGAAGGGATGATGAAGGAGGCTTGTGCTTTAATGCCGTGAGTTAATTTAACAATAGGTGATGAGAAAGAGTGATATGGATGAGATGTGGATGAGAAAAGGTTCAGCATGTCTGTATTTTACACATCTACATATATATTGTAGAAAATGTCAACATTTCAACAAGTGAAAAGTATCCCAGGCTGCCAGTCATATTTTCTTGGAATTATCAAACAATGTCAGCTTGGGGTTTATGAACAGAAAATATGGTGATTTTTACACACTTCTGTGTTGAACAGTCAAACTGACCCACTAGTTGCAAACAATCTCCTGGGCATGTAAGACTGCTAGACTCAAAATGTCAAAATGTTCTTTCATCATCGCTGCATCAAAGCATAATATCTTCTAGGCTTTTTTGCTGACATTGTTAATGGAAGGTAGTTATAGTTGTTTAAGGATGTATGCCAATCTAAATAAATAAATAAATAAATAAAAACCGAAGTCATCTGTGAAGAGATGAGATGATATGATTCATCTGGATGTAAGTTAATTTGGTGTTGACAACATAGCATACATCTTAAATTCCTTTTGTCATATGTGTACACACACAGGGACACATGTTTGGATCTGTGTATGCACCAGTTTTTGCCAAAAACTTAATCATTTTGCTGATGTTGCTTTGAGGTAATGTGACAGCTTTATACTGTTGCCTTCCTGGGAAAATGTTTTGTGTTTGCGTCAGTTACCCACAATTCAAAACAATGACCTGTTTTAATAACCACAATCCATTTTTTGCACTTGGGTGGCATGTAGTGCTGGAATTGAACTCCGTCTTAGTATTCATCAACAAACTATACTGGAGAGAGAGAGAGAGAGAGAGAGAGAGAGAGAGAGAGAGAGAGAGACTAAACTCTCTCTCTC
>JAQQZR010001442.1:0-11237 GCA_030068235.1 Notoglanidium macrostoma
TTACCATTTACTATTTACTGTATGTCTCAAATGCATTAAGAAGGCAAGAAATTCCACTAATAAGCTTTTAACGAGGCTTAAGATAATGCCCACAATATCATCAAGCTAAATGGTAGCTACTTTGAAGAATCTAAAATATGAAACATATTTTGTTTGGGTTTTTTTTTTCACTTTTTTGTTTACTCCATAGTTCAGTATATGTGTTGCTTCCTAGTTTGAGGTATTTAGTATTGTTTTACAATGTAGAAAACAAAAAAAATAAAGTATAACCTAAAAAAGAGAAGGTGTGTCCAAACGTTTGATTGGTAGTACATATATATATATATAAATAATATTCCTTCTTTCACCTCCCTTACTTGAGGGGTGGTATATGTCTTCTTCAACCTTAAGTCCACTACCAGAGGCCTGGGAGTTTGAGGGTTCTGTGCAGTATTTTAGCTGTTCCTAGAACTGCACATTTCTGGACAGAGACCTCAGTTGTTGTGCCTGGAATTTGTTGGAGCCACTCCCCAAGTTTAGGAGTCATAGCCCCTAATGCTCCTATTACCACTGGAACCACTTTATGTAACCACTTCAATTTGTCCTGGGGGGCCATCTTCTTGATGTATTCACGGATGTTCCTTGTTTCATTCTGGATAGTGGCTCTGACACTCACTAATCCTCGTCACCCTTCTGTAAATTGTTCATAGAGTCTCAGGGAGCTGGACTTCAGATGGAACACTCCGTGCATCGTGAGGAGTTTCTGTGTCTTGACATTTGTCTTGTCAATTTTCTCCTGTGGCCAGTTCACTATTCCAGCTGGGTATCTGATGGTTGGTAAGGTGTACATGGCTTGGATCCTATTCCTACCATTTAGCTGGATTCTGAGCACCAGTCTGACCCTCTGAAGATATTTGGCTGTAGCTGATCTCCTTGTAACCTCATCCTGATTCCCATTGGCCTGTAGGATACCAAGGTACTTGTCCTGTATATCTGCTATTTTGCCGTCTGATAACTCCACTTCCTCAGTCCTGATCATTTGCCCTCTCTTAGCCGTCATGCGTCCGCATTTATCCAGTCCAAATGACATCCCGATGTCCTCGCTGTAAATTCTGCACTTCCAATTACACACCCACACACACCTTTTAAAAGACTCTCAGTTCATTGTTGGATTTGTGAAGCATTAGTTTAGCTCATTGTGTGTCTACGCTTGCCAAGCCATTGTGATTCTGATTGCTCTACTGGCTTTGACTTTGTTCTCTGTGTTTTTGGCCTTTGTCTAGTACACTCTGTTTGTTGATTGCCTGAACTTTTGCCTGATGTTGAACCTGATTTTGCCTGCCAATTTTGCTATCCCTGTTGAATTACTTTTAATAAACTGAGCACTGAACATGCATCCTGCCTGGCCTGGTTTTCCTGACAGAACGTTTCACCAAAACCTGGATACCCCCCGAGACTCCCTCTCTGCCTTAGGCTGCCTTCTCGAGGATCAAGAGCACAGCACATACAGCCTTCCTGGCCTTGTCACACAAAAACTCAAACGTGACTGGCGTCATCGGCTGGTTACACTTTGTGTCCTCTGTTTTGCACTGGAAAGGAAATATGAAAAAAAATCATGGCAGGCATCATAAGATGATGGAATCAGCATGGCTTATACAATTTGCAGCATGAATTGCAGGTGAGCTAGTGCAAGCTTTTGCTAAATGCTAACACTGTTAGAAATGTAGTCATTTTTACATTCTCCGATCTTCCACTTCCATTGATATGCCGTTGTACACAAGTATACAACATATAGTTGGCGAGACTTTCTAGTTAGCTCGTACTCATTTCATTTTCATCTCGCTATTGCAGGTTTCTGCTCAATATTACATTGCTGTTCCTTTCACACTACAGGATTCTGAGTTGTAAATATTAAATATGTTTGATATTTACTATTCAAAATCAGGGAGGCTGCAATTCAATCAATGACCTTAAAATTATGTCTGTAAACCCCTCACACTACAGGATTATTTTTGCACATCATCAGTTTTAACCAGCCTTGACTCAGGAACACCCCTGTGATTACAGGGAAGGGTGAATCATCAAAATCAGCCCTATTATCCTTTAGTGAGGGTCCAGCCTGTGTGACTTTAACCAAGGACAAATTGTTATTGCTAGATGCCTGGGTCAGAGCATCTCCAAAACATCAGGTCTTGCAAAGTGTTCCCGGTATGCAGTCGTTAGCGTCTACCAAAAGTGGTCCAAGGAAGGACAACCAGGGTACTGGTGACATGGTCATG
This sequence comes from Notoglanidium macrostoma, assembly GCA_030068235.1. Classification (NCBI taxonomy): domain Eukaryota; kingdom Metazoa; phylum Chordata; class Actinopteri; order Siluriformes; family Auchenoglanididae; genus Notoglanidium; species Notoglanidium macrostoma. The sequence continues at coordinate 2,259 of JAQQZR010001442.1, forward strand.
GGTGCCCAAGGCTCATTGATGAACATGAGGAGTGAAGGATAGCCTGTCTGGTGCCCGGCTATGTGGTGTCAGAATACACAGTGCATCGCAGCTTGCTGTTTGCTTGTAGTGATTGCAACAATGCCCTCCCCCAAACTTCCCGCCAGAAAGATCCCTGCACTTCCCTGCATCCAGGAAGAATCCCGGGACTTCTGCTGCTGAATCTCACTGCATGACTGTGCTACAAGGACTCACTTTCTGCAAGAACCCACCACGCTTAACCACCCAGCACCCAGATCCTGCTTATGCAACTTCTCACTTCCCTCTCACTTTCCCCACACTAAAAAAAGAACACTTTGAACAGTCCTTCTTCAGTTCTTTGTCTGTGTTCAGGACACCAAAATAGCAAGATGTTACACTGATGGAGAAGGTGGACATGAACACAGAGCCAAACCCCACCTCTGCCATGGATTTCATGCTCAAATATTTCCTATATATTAACCTGCAGCAACATCAGGTTGTGCAGGAGATAGCCCGGGTGTTCAAGGTGGCCACCAATAAGCTTGTTGGCCAACGATCTGGTTGTGGGGCTGCCGCCATCCATCTCCCTGATGCTTGCTGCTCTCCAAGCTGACCAGAAAAGATGACATTGAAGCATATTTTTACACCTGTGAGCACACCATCAGCTGTGAGGGCTGGCCAGAGGGCAAACTGTCCCAAATAGTGTCCTGCCCTGCTCACTGGCAAGGCCCAGCTCATCTAGCATGCCCTCCCACCAGTGACAGCTGATGGCTACAGAGGAGATCAGGGCTCTCATCCAGTCAGGCTGTGGCTGAATTCTACAGATGTACCTACAAGCCCAATGTTCCCCCATGGAGCCAGATGGATGCTATGATCTAGCTGACTAAGTGGTGGCTCCAGCCTGACTGGCACATAGGTCACAGAGAGGATCTCTATGGATGGATTGCTGCCCTCCCTGCACCCTGACAAATGCATGGCCATAGGCAACTAGTCAAGGCCTTGAAGTGCGCCCTTTTCCTGATGGAGATCTGCAAGACCAGAAAAAGGAAGTGGATATATTTGGGGATACCCCCAAATGGATCGAATTGTGGAGAGATTTAACCAAACCCAGAAGGTTATTTTGTGGCAGATGGGAAGAACTGGGACCTCCTCCTTCCTTATATATTGTTGACCACACACACACACACATACACACACACACACACACACTTCCACGAGCTTCACCCCCTTTATGTTTCTGTTCAGTAGGCAGCCCCAGGGCCTGCTCAACATATCCAAGAATATATATATCACTTTTTTTAGCAATATAAAGGGCTCACTTAAATCACACATCAGATCTCAACGAACAAAATATTCCAGTTGAGAATCTTTATTGATATTCATTATGTAATTCATTGAGAACAAAATGACATAAGAATGGTCAATGGAAACCGAAATCATTAACCCACTGAGGGCTGGATTCAAAATCGCACTGAAAATCAAAGTAAAAACCTGAAAACACAGAATGATCCAACTTGTGTTAATTTCATGACAACAACTCATAATGTGGCTCAGTAGTGTGTATGGCCCCCACATGCCTGCATGCACTCCCAAAAACGTTTGGGCCTGCTCTTGATGATATGACAGATGGCGTCCTGGTGGATCTCTTCCCAGTCTTGGATCAGGGCATAAGTGAGCTCCTGGAAAGTCTGTGGCGCTTCTTGGTGGTGTCAGATGCACCATTACATGTCCTAGAGGTTCTCGATTGGATTCAGGTCTGCGGAACATGGTGGCCAGTCACTGGCATTGATGTCTTCGTCATCCAGGAACTGCCTGCACACTATTGCCACATTATTCCTGGTATTGTACTGCACCAAGAGGAACGCAAGGCCCAATGCACCAGCATAAGGTCTAACAATGGGTCAGAGGATTTTATCCTGGTACCTAACAGCAATCACAGTACCTTTGGCTAGCAGGTGGAGGTCTGTGTGACCCTCCAAAGATATGCCTTCCCAGATCATCACTGACCCACCACCAAACTGGTCATACTGGATGATGATGTAGGCAGCATAACATTTGCCATGGTATCTTCAGACTCTTTCACATCTGTCACATGTGCTCAGTGTGAATATGCACTAGTTTGTGAAGAAAACAGGGTGCCAATGGAGAGTCCCTGGAGAATGCCTATCAAACTGCATAGTGCACAACTTTGAGCACAGGTCCCAATAGAGGATGTCAAGCACTCATGCCACCTTCATGGAGTCTGTTTCTGACAGTTTGGTCAGTAACATGCACATGAGTGGCCTGCTGGAGGTCATTTTGTAGTACTGTTCCTCCTTGCACAAAGAAGCTGATACTGGTCCTCTGTTCGGTTGTTGCCCTTCCACAGCCATGTCCATCTCTCCTCATGTAAAAGCCTGTCTCCTGGTGTCTCCTCCATGGTCTTGAGACTGTGCTGGGAGACACAGCTAACCTTCTTGAGATAGCACATATGAATGTGTCATCCTGGAACATCTGGACTACCTATGCAACTTGAATGGGCTGCAGGTACCACTTCATGATGCCAGTAGTGACAAGGGCACTAGCAAAATGCAAAACTAGAGAAAAATCAGTCAGGAAGGATAAGGAGAAAGAAATGGTCTGTGGTCACCACCTGTAAAACCATTCCCTTTTTGGGTGTTGTCTTGCTGTTGCCCCTCCTGTCCACATGTTATTACTTTCATTGTCACCAAATTGATTCATTAATCATTTACTCTTCCTAACTGGACAGATTGATATGCCAAAAAAACAAACAAGCAAACAAAAAAATAAACAAGCAGACAAACAAGCAAACACGTACGTACGTATGTATTTTTAACTTATTCACTCATCATAGAACAGTCTTGAAATTGAGTGCAGAGTTTGCATCTCCATAGTTCTTTTTCCCTATTTTTACTAACCAGGGAGGGTGCAGACTAACACCTGTTTCCTGCAAGACACATGAAACCACTCAACCACATCTTTTCAAACTTCTGCTTTTGCTGCATCACTGAGTAATGTATCACAATCAGAGGAAAGTGCTCATTGGAAGACTTTCTCTCCTATCCATCACAGGGTCGCTAGCCAATTGCAGGCATCTATGTCCTCATGCATGAAAAAAGGGCAGATAGACCTTTCCTCTTCTGCATACATGAACATACAGATGCCCACAATTGTCTAGTGTCACTGTGATTGACAGAAGAGAGAATCCTTTCACTCAGAGAGTACAGCCATTTTTTTTGGCTTGCCTTCCTTCTTTTCATCTCCTGAGGATAAATGTTTTTCCATATTTTTATTTTGGAATGGAAATCAGGTACCTTTATTTAATCTTCATTCATCCCAATTCCAACCAGCATCAAGACAACTGATCCGTAACATGAGGTAAAATGAACTGAAAGTAGCATAAACAGCTTAAAGGTTTTTTCATGACCTACTCAGTAGCGTAAGACTGAGAGGAAAGAAAATACAAATTCTAGAACTGTAATTTCTATTTATTTTTTTTATTTTTTTTACCATTATTTTAAATTACTTATAATAATTTAATTATTCATGTTTTATTGTACACTATATGACTATTTTTGTTATTTTAATAATTAGATTCTGTGAAACCTAACAGAGTTATTCTACAATGTGTTGATAACTTTTGACATCATCTTGTCTTCATTAAGCCATATGCAAATTATTGCACTTGACTGTATGTCAAATTGGACTAAAGTTAACACCAAAGCCAGTGCTACTCACTGCCCTAAAAGTGTTGAATGCACTTTCAAATTATTGGCTATCCTTCTCTCTTTTAAGTCACTTAGTCCACTGTATCTCCAGCTGTAATCTCATATTATCATTGAACTTTTTTGTTACAACCTATTGATTGTTTTCTAGCTGTAGGTGTAAGTAAGTATGAATAAGGACAGACTTTCAAGGGATATGGTAGATGTCTACTGGAAAGCAAAAGCTTTGTATAAGCCTGTGTAGGTAATTGTATGTTTACTTTTATGTTATTTTTATTTTTAAAAATGTTGTGTTCCTACAGAAGTGGATGGTTAGCATGATAACACATAAATGTGTTATGGGTTCATGAATCCCTTACGTATCATTAGGTTATTATTATAAAGGAGGGACAGGGGAGCCTTAGCACAGCTAATAGACTTATCACAATAACATTCACTCCATCACTTTTTAAAACCATAGGATGTCAATTTTACGATTTTAGATAAGCTGAAGAGTCTGGGTTTTTTTTTTATTTTAGTAAACTTTAGTTCAAATAATCTGTTTTTCCCCCAAAATGAATGTAATTGCCTGGGAACATTGTAAATTTGTCTATACTCAGTGTCCAATACTGTATTTGGTTATCTGGGTGATTATGTCTGGGTTTCAAAAATGTTGTGGAACATCAAGTTTATGGGTCATTTCAAAGTGGAAAGTTCTCGTCTGTCTTTTCCAAAGGTCTAATCTGAGACCTTTCCAATGTGTATCTGTATCAATCACAATTACAGGATGTCTTTGTATACCACAGCATTACAATTTCCCTCCACTGGAACTAAAAGTCAAACCCAAACATACTGTAACATGAATATATGGTGATGGCTGCCACATGCACCTTTCACATACAGCAAATGGGGTCTTTCAGCTGTCTAGCAGTGCTTGCACGAAGGTTAATTCTCTAGGATCAAATGATGTGAGCACACTATTCATGGAACTGTTTCTCCAAGAGAGCATACTAGGTCTGGATACAATGCATTACATTAGGGAGTGCTCAACCTGCACTTCACTCTGAGAGACCCACAAGCACAGGTAACTTGGTCAAGGGTACCAAATCTTTCTGTCCATTTGGGACAACAGATCTATTTGGACAGAAAGTGAGAACAGCAACAGAAACCAATATCTTGCTGACCACTTCAGTGTCATAAGTTGATGATAAGGAGTCCATGTTGACTATCTCTTTTTGATGGGGCACTGCTTCCAGGCAGACCCCTGGGACAAATCCTCACGTTTCCAGTGAACGAGAGCTTGTGCAGTGAGATAAAGCTTGCACCCCTTCACTGAGCTGAAGACACGTCTCAGTTTTTGGTATGTAGGGTTTAGCTGCAGGCTAATAACCCACTTATGAATGCTCCTTCATTTCAACAGGACAAAAGGAGCTACTGTTGCAGCTGAGCTGAGTTATCCAATCATGCCATGATGGCACTGTTATCATTTCTGTCTCTCCATTGCTTAGTACATCATCTCTCTCAATTCGGTTTAATTCAGAATAGGTTTTTTTTTTTTGCCATCAAGTGTAACATTGTGAAAACAGAAAAAATAAGGTCTTCAAGTTAGTATTTGTAGCTGAAATAAACATAAAATGTTAGCATTAATATCAACAGCAATTTAACTGAACTTAATTGTCACTGTTTATATATAAAAATGAACAGAAGACTAAGGAAAGATTTGATGCAATCTGGTCCCTGTTCTGTGGAAGAAAAATATAAATCTGGATATCTGGTAAGATGCATATTTGACTTTTTGTTATGCTGGCTTATGTTGACCTACGTCATGCATCATGTTCAAAGACTTAGTCACTGAGTTACATGATTCAGTGATAATAATATTATGGGATGATTTTGTGCAAAGGTGCAGAATGGCCCAGAAAATGCAGTAAGCATTAATAAGTGGCTGCATTATTGAATATAGTCAGTCCTTCATATGACAAATCTAAGAGAGTCAACTAAGCCAACTTTGAGACAAAAATATCAGTAATTCAATTTAACTTTATTGTATATTGCATATACAGTGGCTTTAAGTAGTCTATATAATCCTGTTAAATCTGCAGGTTTCGGTGATGTATTCGAAGTAAATTATGTCAGATCTTTTTCCATCTTTAATGTTATATAGAAACCAACAAACTTCAAGTGAAAAACCAATAACAATAAAATAACAATAACAAGAAAAAGGAAAACCAATAACCTGGTTGCACAAGTGTGCACTCCCCTTAAATAATACTTTGTTAAATCATCCTTTGCTTGTAATTGAGCACTCAGTCTTTTTGGATAAGAGTTTAGCAATATCCTAATTTGCCATTTTATTCCACTCTTCCTTAAAAAAATGCTATCAAATTGTGAGGGAATCTCCTGTGAACAGCCCTCTTCAAGTCATTAGAAAGGTTTTTGAGAGGATTTAGAACTGGGCCCTGACTGGGCCATTCCAAAAATGTTGATCATCTTTTCTGAAGCCACTCCTTTGTTGACTTAGATTTGTGTTTTGGGTAATTGCCAGGGTAGAAGGTGAAATTGTTCATCTTCAGCTGTCTAACAGAGACCTGCAGGATTTGTGTCAACATGGCTTCACTCTGTGGTATGGTGTTCTTTGGGTGATAAGCTGTCTTGTTTTTGCACCAAACACCCATCCATCCATCCTTATCTATAGCACTTATCCGTAAATGGTGATGGGGAAGCTAAAGCCAATCCCAGCTGTCTTTGGGCAAGAGGTCTGATACACCCTGGGCAGGTCGCCAATCTATTGCAAGGCTAACACAGAGAAAAACAACCATTCACACTCACATTCACTCCTATGGCCAATTAAGAGTAGCCAGTTGACCTAATCTGCATGCCTTTGGGCTGTGGGAGGAAACCAGAGCACCCGGAAGAAACCCCACGCAGGCACAGGGAGAACATGCAAACTCTGCGAAGAAAGGCCTCAGTCAGTCAACAGGTTTGAAGTTGTGAGATGACTGCGCTAACCACTGCACTACCATGCTGTTCTGCGCCAAACATATCTTTTAGAATTAAGTCTGAAAGGTCACTGGTCACTGGACCATAACACATTTTGCCAAATGGTTTGTGTGATTTAGTTAGGCTTGGATTGTTTTTTCTTGAGATATTTTCTTGAGATTGGGCTGTTGTCAAGCAACCCTACACTATAGCCCAGTCATGTGAAGAATATGAGAGATTGTTCTACAATGCAGGGACTGACTTGTTCTTGCTAGTTATTTCTGCAGCCCTTTAATGGTGCTGTAGGTCTCTTGGCATCTACTCTGATAAATTTTCTTCATGTCATTTTGTCAATTTTGGAGAGACATCCAGTTCTTGCTAATGTCACTGTGGTGCCCCATTTTCTCCACTTGTCGATGATGGCCTTTATGTTGTTCATTATACATCTAATTTTCTGCAAATTCTTTTATACCCCTGATTGATACCCTTGAACAGTGATTGTAAGCGTTTTGCGTAATATGACTTCAGCAGTCAGATGAAATCGAGAAGATTCAATTTTAATTCAATTTTGTTTATATAATGCTTTTAATGTCACAAAGCAGCTTTACAGAAATCCAGATATGCACTTAGATGAACACCTACTGAGCAATCCAAATACTCCCTGAGACTTCCTGAGAGGAACCAGACTCAAAAGGGAACCCATCCTCTTCTGGGTGGCACTAGACAGTACAATTGAGAGTCATTAGACCTACACAACTGTATGCTGTAAAGTCAAGCAGTGCAAAGCATGTTGAAAGGTCATTTTTGATTCCATTAGTGTTTTATGTTAAGATGTCAAAAAAACTAAATCTGGTAGAAACAGCTGATCTTTATTTGGGGTTAAGAATCACTTCAATGAAGACAGAATTACTTTGGAGCATGAGTTTGAAGGTGATTGCCCCATTATTAAAGGGTGTTCCTATTTATGCAACCAAGTTATTGCAAGATTTTTTTTGTTTCTTTTTTTCTCCAAAGTAATTTCTATTTGTTTTTCACTGCAGTTGTTGGTTGCTGTATCACCTGTGACATCACATAGTGCTGGGAAAACATTTGTTATCATTATTTATTTCATTTCTTACAAACATGCGATTTTGACAAGGGTGTGTAGACCCTGTATATTTACTGTATGTACTATATATGCAGGCTGTGCTGTATTAGGAAATTATTTTTGTAAGCAGTGCAGATCTAGTACATAGCCTTAAAACAGCCATATGAAATAGTCTAAGCACATCAGATATGACAATAAATATAGTATTGCAACATTACTGTGCCATTTCAATGTAGGTTGTATGGAGCATTTTCTGAATGTTGTAAATTGTCGGTTACTCGAATTGTGGCATGTTCTGCTTGTTGCTTTTTTTAATCTGCACTTTTTTTTACAACTCTCTTTTTTTTCTCTCAATATCATCTTTATTAAACTCAGTACTTGCTATATTGCTATTGAGAGATAAGAATAATACATGCTTTATTGATATTCTATCTGTTCCTAGTCTTAAATATACACAGTGAGACAGAATGAGACATCAATATAAACAGAGCATAATTACTCTGGATTGGCAATACCATACACAGCGTGACTTAATACTGACTTCTCAGTGACCCCCAGGGAGCTAGCAAGAACCAGAGAGCAGAACTGGAGAGTTATTAAAAACGCAATGAAGGATGATCCAAGAACGAGGAATATAATGCAGTATATATTTAATATAGGCTTAATGGATAAAGCCATTGTTCTTTTGGAAAGACACGGATAAAATAAGTAGATTGGTAACCATGGCAATGGAGAGGCTGGAGAGCTTGTATTTGAAATAAAAAGGGATGTATACAGAGAAGGACAGATGGGGATGCTCCAGAAACTGTAAGAGAGGTCATTCGAAGAGATGAGTGAATTAGGAGAGAGGAGTGGACAGAAAAAGAGAGGAATTGTTATGAAGAGAAAAAAAGAATCAGGCATAAGGACAGGCAGAAAGAGACAGAAAGGGGAGGTAGGGACTTAACAGAGAATGAGAGAGTGGCTGACCTGTGGTGAGGAGTATGAGAGGAGGAGGGAGGGATGACAGCAGAAGTAGGCCACCAGGCCAGATAGAGAGCAGTGCAGTCCCTGTAGAGGAGAGGAAGAGAAATGGAAAGAGATGCTTGATGGATTGCAAAAGATGATGATTTTTCAGTTTGTGTATGGATTAAGTCATCTATCTATCTATCTATCTATCTATCTATCTATCTATCTATCTATCTATCTATCTATCTATCTATCTATCTA
>JAQQZR010001443.1:0-11234 GCA_030068235.1 Notoglanidium macrostoma
TATTCTCTTTAGATGTCTTTCACTTATGAGAAAACCGTGCCTACTGCAAAACACTGATTTAATGTCTTTATATTTGACCCCAATTTCAAAATAAAACTCCATGAACCTTTCCCACGGTTGTGCGCGCGCCAATAGGTGTTGCCGAACTGACCCGGAAGTACATCGACCAGAAGGAAAGTATACGATGTTTCTCGGGATCCCGAGTCAGTTTCTCTTTTATAACATATTTGGTATGTCAATCATACTAAATCAATAAATCAATCAATAATTCTAAATATTATGCCTTTCCAGGCTTTTAAACAGCATCTTTTAGTTGTCTGTTTTGCGGAGATTCTCCTTTGAGTCTTCTCTTCAGGAAGTGAAATACATGTTCAGTTGGGTCATAAATAAACCACAATACATCAACCTGAAACGTCAAAATGAGGAACTTCCAAAAAGAGGCAAGAATGTCTGATAATATCATCAAAAAAATACAATGCTCTAATCCGAGTTCACTGTGAGGCTGAGTTTAAAAACAACCGTCAGATTTTAAACTAATAAATATTTAGCAATTGAAAGGTAAAAATGGTTAAACCGTTTAATCCTGATTATTTAAAATGCTTTTCAAAAGCTAAGCTATACATGACTGGCCATTGGGCTAGAAATAAAAGGGCATTTTTAAACATTGGTGTGTTTCATGGAAAAAAATCAATAGTCCTTCAATCCTTGTTTCACACACTAAAAAATAGATGAGTCACTCTGTTATTCTACCTCAGACAGGTAGCACATATGCAGTATTTACACAGAGCAAACGTTCCCTGCGACTTGATTGTACTCGTGTCGGATCACAGAGGGTATGCATCACTGTGACTGTTTAATCAGTAATATCAATACTCCTGCTCCTGTTACTTATTCTTTATACTTAATATATGTCTCACCTATGCAGGTTAATTATTTTCCTGAACTGTTTTACTAATTTTATACTGCATCACTTTGCCAACAACGGAAAGTTTTTTTAATTCATTGTGTTCTTATTTTTCATTTATAGCAGTCGCGTCATTTATATTATTCACTGTACATTATATTCATCTGTTCAGTGTTGAAGATGGTATCTTTGAAGTGGTAGCCATATTTACTATATGTGGTAACTACAGTTAAGGTCAAAACAGTTGAAGCCAGTTATTCTGCACCGTCCAGATGTCAGGTCTGTTGTTAGAGCGCATATCCATACAGATGCTGTGAGGATCAGCCAAGGCATCAGCATCAACATTGGCCAAGGATTCTTGCATTGTTCAAAAGAAGGAAGGAGGTTTTCAGCAATTTATCGACTACAAGGGCCTAAACCAAGTCAAGTATCAGTGCCCAGTATGAGTCCTATCAGCACTCGTGTAGTCAGTCAGTTTAGTTAATGTGTAATGTGTAGTTAGTTTAATTAATGGTGCAGGTACAGTTAAAGGAAGAAGAGGGTTTCCACTAGCATAAGCTTATAAAAATATGATAGCTAAATTTGTGTCTGATATGCTGCTGACTATATTGCATGACTTAAGAGTTGCTGATTGTGTGTATTATTAATAGACACACTTGCTCTATTTTTGTAGCATGCGGACAGTGTAAGAAATGGCACAATAGCTTCCTTCTTACTGTCCTTTACGTTTGGAGAACGCAGCAGAATGCAGCGCAGTGGGCGAAGACATAAGAGTCCAAAAGGGCAACAGTTCATTATCTCATAGCTGCCAATTTTTACAGTTTAATCTGCTGGACTGTGAATGAGAAAGGGCTGAAGAGCCAGCGAAACAGAGGAAAATGTTCTTATTTTAACATGTAGGAATGAATCAATCTGAAGATGCACGGTGCAGAAAGTGAAGAGTCAGCAGTGCCATTGCCGAGACTTGACCCGCTATTCACCCAGCCTGAGGGCGACAGAACAAAACTCTGCGCAAAGGTAAAGCTAATAAGATAAGGCTTTGAGGTTTAACCCTTTAAACTCATGGCTTATTATACAGTTATTATTCTATAGTGTTCTCTAAAGCGTGTGCTTTAATATGGATATTTCTAATCAATGGCACATCCTGAAGTGGTTTAATTAAAGAACGACTTATTTTACATTTTTATCCATTTATAGTTACATTTAATGTTGTGGAACCAGAAACAAAACAAGTTCATTTATATTATTTAATTAAGATATAAACGTTCATTCCTCTTATCTTTTCCTTCTCCCTCATCAGAACGCCTAGTCGCAGCTTTTCCTCAGCACTGAAACTGCAGACACCTGTTAAATAAACGTTTTCTTCTAAGGATTGTACCTGTAGTAGTTGTTTTGTTTTGTTTTTTATCCTATTAAGTAATGCTCTGCTGTACAATTCCCTGTGTACGTTGTTACCATGGAAACAATACAGCATTAGAATAAGAATGGAAGCATTGATATGAACCTGTCATAGCTGCTCACTGGTGTACTCGCTCCCTTTCAGTAACGGGTGAGAGCTGAAGGATTTGGGGTCTGTCATGAACATGGGAATGTATGGAACCTGTCAGAGCTGCTGTTTTAGAAAATGAATCAACACCTTCTGACAAATCAGATCCGAGAATTCAACTGTGACACTGTGTCACTGGGATATTTATGAATGATATAAAAGGTAAGCGTGAGGAATGTAAATCTGGTCTGGAGGTCTGTTGGAGTTTAAGGAGTTAATTACATTCGACCTACTTCCTCTAAAACAAACGTTGCGGAACCATTAATCTGAAAGCGTGACAGGAAGATGAAACAGCCAACCTTAACGTGTAGGGCAGCAAGGGCTGGCTTTTATTGTAACGCAATCATGGTACAAAGGAGTGGCGTTTGTGTTTACACTGAACTCAGCAGATCTCCAGTGGTGCGCTGCGTCACAGCGTGCCTGCACTTCTCGCCGCCTCTGAGGCGTGTTTGAACACAGTCGTGACTCCCTTCCTCACTTCCTTGAAGGCTGCATGCTGGAGTTGGGGGAAGTGGAGCTGGGCGGACTCAGCCCAGGTGACCCATAAGGCCGAGCTCAGCAGCTCTCACCTTTCATTAGATGTCTACAGCTTGAGAATGGCAACCGCCCGCTTTCTAGCATGGGTCCTCGTCCTCTGTGTGTCATCTGTCCCATCAGGTAAGACACCGGATACTGGCTTAAAGCTTCACACAATGGATGATTAACTTACCTTTGACCATTACCATACAGGAGCTACTGCTACTCAACTCCTTTATTTATGGGGATTGAACAGAATCCATTAGTTGTATGAATTAATATTGATTCAAAATACTTTATTCCTTTACTTTTTAACAAGTAATATTTGACCAAGAAAGGGTTAGGTAAGATTATTTCCATTGTCATACAGTAATGTGATGTTGTATCGGCATAAACTCTAACAATTAACGGTGAGCAAACAATTTGCGCTTCTTCTAAAGACTTAAGCCGTATTTAATACTTTGTCAAGTTTCCCATCTGCTGTAAACTCCTCCACATCCACTTAACAAATGAACTTGTGTACATTTTGCCTTCTAACTGTCATGTAAATACGAGTAATAAGAGTGACAAGTTAGTAAAAAAAAAAAAGAAAAAAAAAACAATGACACACCCTTCTACCTGCAGTCACACCATGATGAATCAGAGATATAGGATCAGCAGGAAAACATTGCTGGAAAAATAAACCATAGATTCCTGGTATTTATAAATTGGAAACAGACATGTAAGCGACTATAGTTTATATTTTCCTTTTTTGTGCTTTTCATTTTTAAAGTAGTGTTGTGTGAATCTATGGGGTAATTTTCCACTTTTTTTATAAATTTTTGTTGGCATTCCCTGCTCATTCACGACGTGACTACGATTAGATTTCAGGAAACAATTCGATTTCTTTGAGGAAATCCAAATCATCAGAATCGATGGACAGGCGCCGAAGAAACGACGCGAGCTAGGCAAGGCAATAATCAGAAAACCGAAACCAGATAAGCAATGAGAACACTGAATGAATACTTTGCAGTGATTACGGAAACTGAGAGTCCATATGTAGTGTGAGCAGTGATTGCGTTCAGGTGTGAGCAATCGGTAAGATGGCGATTGTGAACGTGGAAGTGTTTGTGCGTTGTGGTCCTTGTTGGCCATGTTTCTAGGCCGTATTGAGACCTGCTTAGTGGAGTTGTGTGCTGATTCTTGCGTTGACATGACAGTAAAAAGGTGTGTCGTTGGTTATTATTAACTTGCCGCTTGCGGACACAGGCATGGTGGTTAACTTGGATAAAGTGTGATAGCTTTTTAGGTGCAAATGTGAGCCTGATGATGTGAGCATCGCACATGTTCCTGTTAAAGATGCATAGTGGTCTTGGTTTGTCACGTAAGCTTCATAATCTGATGCGTCGCTCACACCTGCATGAAACTCCCACTCACGAAGAAAATTGCGCAAGGAGATTAGGACATCGATTACTAAGTATAAACAGATAATAAGGATCAGTCACGGAACCATGATTTGGTCCCGCACGCAGGATTCATATGCTCTGGTTCTGAGGTAGCAACTATGAAACCGATTGTCCATTAGGTTCATTTGATCAATTACATGATTATGAAAGCTTATGTGTACAAACACAGTTCCCTTTCAGTGCATTCCAACATAACCAAAGGTCAGATAAAGCAATCGTGTCTGGTTTGGTAGACCATGCAGATGTTTACATGTTCCTGTTTTCTTAAGGAAGTACCTAAAGCGCTTCGAGACACAGGAAGAGAGACCGAAAAAACAGAAAAGTCATTGTAGGTGATTAGTGACAACCAATTTGAACTCAAAATGGACATTTTTGCTTTTTCACCCACACGTGAGACTCTTTCCAAAACGTTCCAAACTTTCTGTCAAACCAGAATCAACAACTCAACAGTGCAGTGGTATAAAAAGCCTGTTAAGGGTTAAATCACTGACCTACTGCTACCATGATTAACTTAACATGGAGGAAATACTAAAGTTCATGTGAGTTAACGAACATGGAGCCAATGGGTCTGGGTTTTTTTTTAATTATTATTATTATTCCAGAAACAGAAAGTTAAACATTCTTAGTTTCTCATTTCATCCTGAGGAAGCATACATACATGAGGACCACAGGCTAGCTTTAGAAAATCATGAAGCAGTACAGAATGGTTAACATACCGCTCTCATATCACTTGATACCTTAAATTGATATAGTGCTTCCGAAAAACCATCATAAAACCATCAAGAGGTCGCATACACCCTGAAAAATATGCATAGAATAACATTCCCTCAAAAAATAACGCACGTCGTGACACGCTGTAAAAATGAGGCACTGTGCCTTAAATCTTAGCATGTCGAGTAACACTCCTGAAGTAATAAGGCAATGAGGACCCACGAAAGCATTCCCGCAGAATAACGAGGCACTGTTTAGGTCTCTCAGAAAACGATTCATTGTGTAGCATTCCAACAAAACAACGGGGTACTATTATGTGACAAAAATTGAGACACTTCGTAGCATTCCGACAAAAAATGAGGCACTTTGTGGGATTGCAACAAGAAACAAAACGAGGCACTGTGTAGCATTCGGACAAAAAATAAGGCAGTCCTGAAAAAGAAATTACTGTAGCATTCCCTCAAAAAATGAGGCACGCATCAAGTTCCAAACAAAAGCCAAAATTTTAGGCAGCCACGCAAAATTATTACATTACTTGTATATCACAGGCTGATTTGCCATTTGTGTTACTTGCCCACACACACAATTAATTTTAGTATGTTTTTTTTTTTCCATCACAGGTTGCTTTACACTGAATGGAGTGAAGGTCTATGAGGTGGTTCGGCCAATCCGACTGCATGACCTTCGTAAACGAGATTTAGAGGTAAGAGGTTGAGGAGGCGTCCTGCGTCCTAAAGACGGATGCATGCGTGTATTATGTAGTCATTTGACTCGTATTCAAATCTCATCTTCAGCCCACCAGACCTGCAGCGGTAAAATATGCCATGACTCTGGGCGGCAAACCCATCGAAATGCATCTAGAGAGAAATGAGTAAGCTTGATCTTTTACTTCTTTTACATCATCAAACGTGCATTGCCTTACTGGACATTAGGACATGTCAGCTTTTCCAGCATTTAAAAGTCTGAAACCAAGCACAGTGTGTTGCAATCTGAGAGTTCCTGGTGTTTTAACCACCGGATAAGCGTCAATTTCCAAGAGTTGTCGACTTGTTGCAGTGGGTTTGTGGGCTAGAAGGCAAGTCAAGAGTTCAGCTCAAAACTGAGCTTAGCTTGGTTTGCTAAACAGTGAAATGTGTATAACATCTAAGGTGGCAAGACAGCTAACAAGATTGAGCATGCAGGGAGAAAAAAAACACAAATGTATGATAGCAACAGTAAGATAACAGTGAGGCAAATTTCCGGTGTGAAACTATTGAATATAAAGCGGCTCCTTTTTTTAGTGACCAAAGAGACCAGGGTTTTTTTTTTTTTAATCAAATGAAGGATTTAATTTAGAAAATATAACCAATTGGTTGAAAATTGTCATTGGGCATTGACATCTTCACCACTCCTGTAACAGTTCTAGCACTGGATAAAAGCTCTAACTCTATAAAAACCTAAATGCGCCCCTCGCTGCCTCACATCCTGAACAGGAAAAGAATGTCACTTCATATCACTCCAGTTTTTTTTATGCATTGGCTTCCTACATTGGCTGTAAATGGTTTTGCCCTAGCATATCTTACTGATCTTCTGAAACGCTCGAGCACTTTGTTCAGCTCAGGCGGGTTTACTGTTGACTGATCTAATCTTATTTGGGTTCGGTTCTGCAGTGACTTTTTAACTGAAGACTACACGGAAATGTATTACACGGATGACGGGACTCCTGTGATAACCAAACCCCGTGAGTTGGTAGGTAAACTCCTCTTGGAGTTATCTCAGATCCTAGACGAGCAGATCCATGGTTACGCCCTGCTAATGAACCACTATCCTGATACATAAAATTAGCTCTGGGTTTGTTTTTTTTTGTTTTTTTTTGCTGTTTTCAGGACCTCTGCTACTATCAAGGGAGGATCGTGAATGACAACAACTCAATGGTTAGCATCAGCACGTGTGACGGGTTACGGTATGTCTCATTTACTGAAAGAAAAACAGTTGCTAAGGGATTTTTGAGCTTTTCTGCCTAAAGCTGCTAATCCTCTGTATATTGCATTTCAGAGGTTACTTCCAGACGGCAGAGCAGCGGTATCTTATCGAGCCCTTGTCCCAGGACAGCGACGGTGATCATGCGGTGCTGAAGTACGAGGACGTGACCAATACACCAACAGTGTGTGGTGTCACAAATACCAGCTGGGACCCTGTCGGTCTTCCCCCTTACACCAGCAAGTCCAGATCCCGCTCTTCCGTAAGTCGGATCAGCTCTTGGTTCCTTCACAGTCCTAAATCCTGGCGATTCCTTTAAGGCGTGAATGACCGTGATGCACTTTAAATGTTTGTCTAGTGGCCGTTAATAGGTGCAACTGAAAATGTTTCACCACTTGTTCAAAAGGTTTCAGTGGTTATTAAAGGAGAATTAGCAGAAACTGGACCTGGAACTGGCTACTGCTTTGCAAAAAATCGCTCACGTTAATTAAAGGAAATGGTCAACCGCAGAGCTGCCGAAAAACTCGAGATTATAGAGGAAGTTTAGAAACAAAGGACAAAGCTATAATCAAATAAAGATTCTTGTGTCAGAACAAACAAACAGTGTGAAGGAAGTTTATATGGCTGTCAATAATATCCAATTTGATCAGTTTTGCTAAATCTCGTACGTCCTGTTTATTGAGTTAAATGTCCGTGCGAGATGTGAGGAAACTCAGTGTGTTCCTGAGATAGGTGCTATGCCATCCTGCCTTGAGCGAGTATGAATGATGCTATGTTCATGCTAGCATGCAAAAAAGTGGTGCTGAGCCGCGATTTCAGCGTCAGATTATGTCGATTCTTTATAATTCAGGTATGACACCATAAAACAGCCAATTTAAACAACTGACTCGAATGGTTTCCCGGACCAAACCTTTGATGCATGTGGCTTGATGTCAGCTCCACAATCACAAATTTGGCGCCCAATGGCAGTTAGTTCCAATTTAGTTTGACGCACAACAACTTTTCTCCACAGTCCCGTCATATACGACCTTGCTTTGATAATTTGCTAATATTCTGCACTTGTCTCTTGCTAATGTGAACATAGGATTCCATAATGAAAGTGCTTGTAGTTCAGTTTCCTACATAGTCCTGAGTACATTCCCAGGAACTATACTTTTATATTTATTTGTTATCAAAATGGCATCATTCTGGTGCAGCGGGTAGCGTTGCTGCCTCACAGCTTCAAGTCCCCGCTGTGATCCTGAGCTCAGGTTGCTGTCCGTGTGGAGTTTCACTCTGTGTCTAACTTCTCCGGTTTCCCTTCACCTCCCGAAAACATGCTGGTAGATAACGTTTATTGAAGATGAATGGCGCCCTTCACATGAGTGGTGAAAACTTTCAGAAGAATTCAGTTAGTAAACAGTTAAAAAGGAGCAGGATGACTGAAAAGCGTTATAGTTTTGTTGAAGTCGGTCAGGATAAGTTGAACCTGCAGTAATGTAGTGGAAAAAATAAGCTCTTTCTTTTTCCTCTTGGTTAGGGGCCAACAATGTTCCAGCAACAAAAGTACAATGAAATCATCCTTGTGGCAGATAACAGAATGGTACGTAAGCGGCAGAAACATGAGTCCTGCTTTGTTTGCACACTGATTAATCCATAATAATAGATTAGCTTTATTGTTAAGTCTTAGTAGCTTGACAAAGGTCAGTGAGTTCTTCATTTTTTAATTAGAGTTATTACAATATTAACCTCAGATGATGACAAATCACATAATTGTGCCTATTCAAGCTCATTGCAGTGTTATTATACTCTTTGTGTAGACTTGACTATGACTAACCATATGGCTGATTTATGGATCCACAGTACAAGAAGATGGACAGTGATGTCAACAAAGTCAGAAAGAGGATCTTCGAGATTGTCAACTTCGTTAATGCTGTGAGTCACAGATTTCGTCTGTATCACATGAAATGACACGCTTGCCCGAAAAAGCTAATTTACTTAGATATAAGCCCACATCTGGTTCTTATGTTAATGTCTGAGTTTACATTGAAATCCCCATAACTGTGCTTTAATTCAATACATGGAGCTCTTTTCATGCTTGGGTGCAACCCAAAGGTATGTAAGTTCACAGTGTAGCTATATATCATTTTCACAGTGCATTTCCGTAGCACATCAGTAGTGCGTCACGGACTTCTATACTTTAAGATATTCTGCAGCACCGTCAAAATTTTCAGTACTTCAGTAGCATTTTATTAGTTACATCAACACTTTAGGAAAGTATAGGAACGTTTTAAGAACTTCAGTAGTTTTGAGAACTTCAATAGTGCTTTAGGAACTATAGTAACACTTTAGGAAACTTCAGTGCTATAAGAACTTCAGTAGTGTTTTGAGATCTTCAGTAGTGCTTTAGGAACTGTTGGATTGTTCCAAGGCTTGTCGGTATTTCTTATGTCTAAAAGCAAACAGGATCTATGAGCATGGGGTTTTTTTTTTTTCCTCTTGTGCTTGGCCTTTGGCCTACAAAGAGCCTTTGAGATCTTTTGTACTAACAAAAATGACATCACAACACAGTTATCCCAGGTCAGAGATCTCATTTATCTAACACGATCTTTGAACGCAGATATTAATATAAAGGCCCATTGTAGTTCTTTTTAACATGTGCTTACAGGCATTGTCATTATTGAGTTATTATTATGATATTTTTTATTGAATTCTGTGATTGCTTGTGTGTTTGTTGGCAGGTATATAAACCGCTGAAAACTTTTATCGCCCTGATCGGTCTGACAGTGTGGACCAACTCTGACAAGATTGTAGTGACGGCACCGGCTGGCGAGACGCTGGACAAATTTACCCAGTGGAGGAATAATGACCTCATAAAGATTCAGAAGCATGACAATGCTCATCTGATCACGTCAGTGTTAATTATTTGTTTAAACAACAAATTCAGAAGTTAGCAAATTTTATTTATGTAAACTGTGTGGATGGTTTTGGATATAAAAAATGAATCATGATTTTGTTCAAATTCCAGTGGGATTGACTTTGAAGGTGCAACAGTGGGACTGGCATTTATTGGCACTCTGTGCACTGATCATTCAACCGGCGTCATCCAGGTAGTGACAAATTCACGCACTTCTTGTTTTCTGATTTCACAAGCGCAGCAGAAGTGACAATGCATGTGAATTGGTGTCTTTGCTAATCCCTTTTTGAAACATTGTCTATTCTTGAAAAACCCATAATGCCACAATGACTTCATCTAGCGCTATATAGAGTGACTCACATTCGCACTACAGAGTCCTAGCGACATCATGGCTACCTTCTGACTACAAAACTCCCCTGTTTTAAGGCCGTATATCATTTACAGTATAATAGATCATGAAGGCAAAATAAGATTCTAACTTTCTGCCCATGCACTATTTCAATAATTAAGAAATATTTCGATGTATTTGTTGGCTATTCCTTCACAAATATTATGACAGCCCTGCAACTAATGTAGATCCTAAATTGTCTCCTTCAGGACCATAATCCACGTGCCGTAGCTGTAGGTGCCACCTTGGCCCATGAGATGGGACATAACCTGGGTTTGGACCATGACACCAGCTCATGTGTGTGCCCCGAGGCCAGCTGCATCATGGCTGGTGCTCTCAGGTAACAAATAAATACATAAATAGTAACATAAATTGTTATTATTATTATTATTATTATTATTATTAAATCAAGCCACATGTAGCAATTACATGGCAAAATAAGCGTGTCCTTACACCACACCAACAATTACACATGTATTTTGTGGTAGCTAGGTATCATGAAGGTATTGCTAAATATCCACGCTCTTATTATTACCATGTTATCATGAATAGCTGTTATTCAGGTGTTTATAAACTAATGAGATTACAGCCTGTAACTTGGCTAATATCGCTTATCAGCTTATCTGCTAGCACAATGACTCTTATGGGTATAAGCCTTGTAATGTTTTTTTTATGTGTGTGTGTGTGTGCGGGGGGAGGGTTCTCAGTTTTGCGAGATCTTTTTGCAGAACTTCCATTTGATCTTTTTTAAATACAAGTGCAAACGTAGCGGTTTCATTTCTCAAGTGAATCCAATTGCTTTCAATTCTGCGTCGGTGGCGAACCATCTGCTGTCGTACATCTGCAGCCTGAAACGTATCCGCCACCAT
>JAQQZR010001444.1:0-11232 GCA_030068235.1 Notoglanidium macrostoma
GTGAATAAAATATTGGCTCATGTGATTTGAAAGTCTTTTAGTTTTCATTTTATTCAACTTTAAAGAACGTCCCAACTCTTCTGGAATTCGTGTTGTATGCTGGATTTTCTGATATCAACACATGGTCAAAATTATACATACAAGGTCAAAAACTATACGTACACCCACTTAGAATATTAATTCAGTGGTGCTGAAAGTGCTAAAGTCCATAAAATGTCTTTTAATGTTGACATTCATGCTTCTATATGGACATTTCTGATCACAACTGTATGTCACACATATACTTAACATCAATGTGATACATGTTTGTTAAATCCTTTTTATTGCTGTGAAGTATCATTTACATTTATGCCATTTGGCAGATTCCCTTATCCAGAGCGAATTACATTTACATCTCATTTTATTCACCTGAGTAGTTGAAGGTTATGAGCCCTTGCTCATGGGCACAGCAGTGGCAACTTGGCAATGCTGGGGTTTGACATTAACACTTGTTAATCATAAACCAAAGTATCATACAAAGAACCATTTAGATGCATACATAGAAAACACCAATTCTGTCTTTCTCATGCTCACAAACACACAGTCACACACACATTCACCATGATCTAACGTGAGGACACCCAACACATGTTGCCATTAATCATCATGAACACCTGTCACCTGTCAATTTTGACAGTTAATGATAATTCTCTGAATCAGTTTAATATAAAATACTGCGAAATGTAAAAACCAACATGTTCATACTGTATTCTTAATGTTTAAAGTTTTGAGGGATGGGGGGTGTTTTTTGTTTTTGTTTTTGTTTTTTACAGAAAATATGTTTTACAGTGTATAATAATTTGTTATATAACTAATAACTACTATTCAAATAAAGCAGTACATTTCATATGGAACTAATTATTTAACAGTAAAGACACACACACACATACACACATACAAAAGATTAAAATTATAGGCCAAGAGGCCATTGTATAGTTGGTGATCTCTCTCTATTGTAGTCTGATTGGTGAGAGATCCAGTGACTGTTGGGGTTGGATCTTTCCCCTTAATCAGATATGAATAGGTCTGTTGTATTAGTTTTGGGGAAATAGGTTTTAATTGTGAATTTTTAAATCATTGCCTGCTTCCATACGTTTGGCCTGGTTTTTTTTTTGTTTTGTTTTTTTTGTCAAAATGGATGCAGCCAGACTTACTTATGGCAGGTGGGCTTATTCTTTTCCCCCTCTTCTTACGTTCATGTGATTCTGTGCAAAAATCATATAAACAGTTACTTCAATGAATAAGAAGTCTAACTAAATCAGGCAGGAGGAAAATCTGACCTTTTGTACAAAGCAGTTAACCTGCTCAATGTCATAAATGCTTTGCTTATATTTAAATAGAGACCTAAAAACAGTGCAGAAGCTCAAATATTAAATACTCAAGATATTAAACATATACTTTCTTTGTATTTAATTATTTTAGAATTCTGAAACCTTCTGTTGTTTTCTAATTTTAAATGATTCTCAGATTTAGTTACGAAAGTTTGTGATACTGAATATGTTAACTGCTTTGTATGAAAGGTCAGATGACAGCATTAAAACAATATTACATGAGCGCAATGAATCCACCTGAAAAACCTGTGCCATTGATAATTGCACTTTTCCTAGTAAGAGCTTTTTTGAGAAACTGATGTCATGTTGAAATTGACTATAAAAAAAAGGGGGAACACCAGTTGACTTATTCTAGGAAAGACATAGCAATTGTTTGCCTTCAATAAATAGCCTACATTTGGGAAATCTCACACCTAAGCCTCTTTTTGCTTAACCACAAAATTGCTCTGCAAATCCATGTCACTTTTCCAAGTAGACTAATGATCCTGACACATCACTCAGTTACAGGAGAGGTTTTTTTGTCTAGCAAACAAATGATTTAAACAAATTACTTAGTTTAATTAAAGACAAGTTTGATCCTTACCTTTTTTTGATGCCATTTCCTATCGATCATACAAGCACAAAAGTGAAAGAAGAAACTGGCCTGCCTGTCTCACCCACACTTCTTCTCAAGCTTATCTTATGACACTCGTAATACATTACACTACAATCTCAGGCTCACATGTTCATTGTCACATGTTTATTGGTTTTGACCTTTAGTTTCATCCTCGTTTGCATATCTTCAACATTATTCCAGCATATTTCAACCATAACATAAAAACCACTGACATGTTAAGTGAATAATACTGATTATCTTGTTACTATGGCATGGGGTGGAATATTTTAGGCAGCAAGTGAGCAGTTACTTCTCAAAGTTGATGTGTTTGAAGCAGGAAAAATGGGCCAGCGTAAGGATCTGAGTGACTTTAACAAGGGCCAAATTGTGATGTCAAACAGCAGGTCTTGTGGGGTGTTCCCAGTACACAGTGGTTAGTACCTACCGAAAGGTAGGACCAAGAGTGAACTGGCAACAGGGTCATATATGTCAAAGGCTCACTGATGAAAGTGGGAAGTGAAGGCTAGCCTGTTTGGTCAGATCCCACTACTGTAGCATAAATAATTGAAAAAGGTTAATGCTGGCTATGATAGAAAGGTGTCAGAACACACAGTGCATTACAGCTTGTTGGGTGTTGGACTGCACATGGAGATGTGGCATTGATGTGGATGTTACTTTGACATGTACCACCTACCTAAACATTGTTGTAGACCAAGTCCTTCCCTTAATGGCAATTGTATTCCCTAATGGCAGTGGCAACTTTCAGCAAGATAATTTGCCCTGCCACTCTGCAAAACATGACATGATGCAAAACAAAACATCATTAAGAGTTCATGGTGTTGACTTGACCTCCAAAAATTCCCAAGAATCTGATTGAGAATCTGTGGGACATGCTGAACAAACAAGTCAGATGCATGGTGACCGTACCTAGCAAGTTACAGGACTTAAAGAATCTGCTGCTAACGTATTGGTGCCAGTTACCACAGCACACCGTCAGAGGTCATGTGGAGTCCATGTCTCGACGGGTCAGAGCTGTTTTGGTGGCAGAAAGAAGACCACAATATTATGCACAATGTTTTGGCTGATCGGTGTATATTTGTAGTATACATATTCATGGCATCAATAAATCACATTTAATAACAAGACAAAAATCTCCAGATTCATCATCAACATAACCTAATATCAAATGAATGCAGTACACCTGATACAGGTATGAAGTAAAACTGACCACATACTGTATAAAGCCATTAAAATTTTAATATTCTTCAAATTCATAGCAAGTCTTTTCTAAACATAAAATATAAATAATTTAAGTAAATATTAACAGTAATAACAATACTAATAGGTAACTTACATTTTAAAGAATATTTCTGGCAGTAGCAGTACAACATAAGAATAAAAAACAATAATTTATAAAATGGAATGAATTCCATACACTAAGTAAAGGTAGTGTAAATTTTCTTGGCATAGTAAGTAGCAGCCCTGCCTTACACCTTATTCACCTTATTAATAAAAAAAAAAAAAACACATTTTAATGCACATAAAATTTATCAGTACACCATTGAACCATAGCTGTGATTTTGTTTCATGCATTCATTTTATCCTCTCATTTCTCATTTCTTCACTGGTTTTTTTTTTTGTATTTTAAGTCTGTGACAAATTACCATGTACAGTGGGTGTAGAAAGCACTCAGGTCCCTTCACTTTTTGCACATTATTATATTATAGATTATAAATTAGTATAGCTTTATCTTAATGTTGATTAATTTGATTGTATGTCCATTGGTCTATACACGGTAATCAAATAATAAAAAAGCAAATAATTTATTTATAGATATTTGTGCATTTTATTGAAAATCAAAAACTCATTTAGATAGTTTCCTGATTTTGGGTTGCCTCCCACTGTCCTAACACATGCATGTGGTTTGGCTATGTTAAACTGCCTGTAGGTGTGATTGAGTGTGTGAACCTGTGTGTGCAATTTACTTCAATCACAGGGCTCCACCTGGAGTACATTGTCCTACATTGCACAGAGTGTTACTTGGAATGGCTCTGAGCAGGACAATGTTACTGATGAATGAAAAAATGAATATATGAATGAATGAATGTCTTTAGACCTTGACTGGTGTTTGTCAAGTTCAGTTGATTTGACATGATTTAGAAATATTAAGCACTAAGCCAAGAAGTCCAAGGAACTCTCTGCAGATCTCCATGATTAAACTGTAGTGATCTGGTAAGGGTATAAATCCATTTCTAAATCTCTGCTCAGTTCCCACAGGCACAGTAAACTCCATCATCGTGAAATGGAAGAGTTTACACTCACCTGAACTCCTCCTTGAGCTGGTCATCTGGCCAAACTCAGTAACCATGCTGGAGGGTCAGGGAGGTGCCCGAGAACCCAATGGGCACTCTAAAAGCTTCCACCTCATGTCAGTCCATTCTTCTCTGACCTCTCTCAATGACACGGCGTTTCCATTTACAAAACTGCTGCACACTGGCGTAAACTCCAGAGATTCTTGTTCATGAATCTGCAGGTGTAGAACTACTGTCAAAAGTTTTTGCCCACACTAAGATTTTCTACATTTGAATATTAGTTAATTTTGACCAAAAAATACAAATAATAAATTCATATTCATTGTTTGAGTACCTTTATTAGCAAGAATACTGCTCATATCTCTGTTTCATCAAAGTAGCCTCCTCTACCAGTTATAACAACAGAGCAAATTTGAGGCATGTTTTTCTACAAGGAACATTAGATACTGATCAGTATGTTCATTCCAACACGCCCGGGGCATTGTTCACAGGTCTGATGCACTAGTTGGCTGTTTCACCCTGACCCTGACCTTTCTTCACTCTGACCTTTATGCTTCACCCTGACCTTTCCACACTTACCTGACCTGAGTTCAGTTCAGGTGAGTGTGGTGGCTAGGCCATGCGTTTCAGCTTGTCTTCCTTTTTAAATAGTTCTGATACAATCTGGAGATGTGTTCGCGGTCATTGTCATGTTGCATACATCTCAAGTTTATAAAGTAAATGGAAAAGTAGTAAAACCTGTGGTGTGCAAAAACTTTTGACTGGTAGTGTAAGTGTGACACTCCCGCACTATAAGACTGGTCCTGGCACCTCTTCATTCTACAATAAGACCATCACCAGACCTCTTGCATTTTGTTTACCAGCCACAAAAGCTGTAGTTACGGGCTGTATCAGCCAGAGTTGCTACTGAAAGTGACAGCGGCGATGCTGCAGAGACTCTAAAACATTGTATTCAATCACTGTAGCACTTCTTCCCAAGACTCCATAGATACATAGATCAATACCAAACACTCCATGAGATCTTTTCTCCCAGTGACAAACACACTGTACACTTTCTGTAGTGAGGGGTTCTAATAACCATAAAGGCTGATCATTGTTCAGTCAGCAATTATTTTGCACATGTACAGTTTTTCTTAAAGCTTCACTATGTAGGATTTTTGGGGGGAATTTATTAGCAGAGAAATGGAATATAGTATTCATAGGTATGTTTTAATTAGTGTAAAAATACTTGTAATTACAAAGCATTGTGTTTTTGTAAGCTTAGAATGAGCCATTTATAGCTATATAGGGCATGGGTCCATGCATGGCTTACGTCACCGTCTTGCTACATTAGTCCAGAGCAACTCTAGAAACCACTTTCCAGGTTTCACATTTTTACAAGCAGCGTGAAACCTGAAGAAAGATGAAGCATGAAGGAAAAGAATCAAGGTTTCCTGGCTATTGTGTTTGAGGACCCAAACTTTGTGAACATGGAGGCTCATACTTATTATTTAACACGAGACACAGTAAGGGAGCATGAATCTTCTTCAAAGAAGTGAAAGCATGAAGGAAAACAAGGACGCCAAAATTGGGACAACGCAACAGCAGAAAACATAGATAAACAAAATATTCCGTGGCTTTTCACAGATGTAAATCACTGATGAGTGACAAATGTTTTCAGAGTGATGCTGAAGTTGCCTGTTTTGTGTTGGACATGTAATTGGATTTAAAGAACGTCAAAATATTGCTGCATGATACTGTTCTTATAGTATTTATATAATCATTCATTAGTGTCCAAGTAATGACTCCTGTTACGCAAACTACACACTACAGTAACACTCTACAGCTAAAACACAGAGCTGCTGTGTAAATACTACTTTCTGCTCTGTTAGTGTTGTTCATATTGTGCAGACCAATATAATAAAACAATTTTATAAATATGAACCTCTGTTATTTCTCCTCGCTCTTTTTGAAGGGTTTCAAATTTTTCCTTTTCTTTATAAGCGGCAGAAGCAGCAGCAGCTTAGTTAGCTCCGCTTCCACACCTGGCCTTTCTCTTTTCTTTTCCCTACCTCTCGTACCTCAATAACCTTACTGGCTACTCTGTCTGGTATATGACTCTTCAACCTAAATAAAAAACAAATGGATCCTGCTAACATTAGCAGTAAAACACTACCAGAATGCGGAACAAGTAACAAAAATATTCACTAGCAAATAAATGCTACCACAATGCAAAACACTCCGTACTATCTTACATAGAAGTTATGACTTATAGTTTTAAAGTAATTAAATACAATTTCTAAATATCTATTTTAAGTAACTTCACCAGTTTACTGGCTACTCGGTGCAGTGATAGATGACATTATATTGTTAGCACTCGGATTGTACGCTGTGAGTACCTGATGGCAAACGTACCTTCAATATGCAACTGGAAACTGAGGGGTGATGTAGGGGGCAATTATGTTGGCTGCAAATCTGCAACCTCACCACTAGATAGCAGAAATCCTACATAGTGTTTTCATTTTTATTCACACATATTTCTCCACTTACATTACATTGTTTTTTAACTACAGTTCACTTGCACTGTTAAGTTGGTAAATTTGTTGCACAGTTTATTATTATTATTATTATTATTATTATTATTATTATTATTATTATTATTTTAATATAATTTTGTTATTAGTTTTATTATTTTATCCTAGTTTGTCTCTATCATATTTTCCCAATATTTGTTCATTATTATGTTGACTTTTCTACTAGGGTTTGGAACCTGTGGCCTTGAGCAACTAACACAGGAATCTTACGTTGTCTTATTCAGTAGGGACTTTTGTGCAAGTTTGTGATAGACCACTAGGGGGAGATAAAGTGTCATTTCGGAAGCAGTTCACACTTGTTATAGTGTCACTCAGATCTACCCTTTCTGTGTTTCAGCTCTACCCTTTCTGAAGAACACGGTGGTTCTGCTCTACCCGTTCGCTCTGCTCGGACTCCTCTACGTTCTCTCCGTCACACTGGGCTGGAACTTCACTAAAGGTCTCTGCTGGTTCTATAAGTACAGAGTGCAGTAGAGGACACACGTGCTTAACAGCACTTTCAGTGTGGATTCTTCTACTCTCAGAGACTCACACATGCTCACCGTCACTTCCTGGACTTTTGTATACTTTGTAAAGAATCAGGTTTGGGTGTAAAATCTTCCCACAAAATTTTAACCAATTCTGTGTGGAGCACAGTTTCACTTTTTACTAAATACAATAGTGGGAATAATCTAGCAAAAGGAAACACTTTCAGATACTATCTTCCAGTTAGATATAAGAAGAGTTCACAATCAGCTGTATTTAGGCACAATAAACCAGAAATCATGCTAATATAAAGACGAAATGATTTATTCAAAAATTAACATACATAAAATTTTGTCTAATTAAGTATTAAGTCAACAAAAATATTCATGTTTCATTTAATTGAGTTCTTATTTACATGATTTGAGTTTCTGAATGATATATTTATCTCTCCCATTAAATAATCACATTTCTGCCACTTTGAATCGAATAATGCTGATGAAAATGTTAATGAAAAATTATACTGGAATATAATGTATGTAAAAATACACTGAACAATGCTCATAGCACTCCATTAACTTTAAGTTGGAAAGCCTTCAAAGAATGCGATGCAGTGGAGCAGGCACAAAGCAGATAACTCTCATTAATACCATAAAACCATTAAACCATGTGATTGTGGCATACCTTGAACCAAGCAAGGTGTGAATTATTCCTCTGCATTTAACCCATCCAAGCAGTGAACACACACAAGTGAGAAGTGCACACATACCCAGAGCAGTGGGCAGCTCTATGCTGCAGCATCCAGGGAGCGGTTGGGGTTAGGTGCCTTGCCACTCTTTTCTTTCTTCTTCTCTTTTCTTTTCAAAGTTTTTCCTCATTTGTTCATGATGTTCCTCCTGTGCTCTCAGTTCTGCAGCATGTCTCTCTTCTGTTCTCCTGTATTCATCATCTCTCTTTCTCATGTGTTCCATCCATAGCAACTTTCTTTCTCCAAGTTTCCTTTCAATACCTTCCTTAATTTCTTTCTTTTTTTTTTTTTTTTTATCATTTTCTGCCTCCTTCATTTTTCTTTTCCAGTATGCTCTCTCTTCTTCCTGTTCTTTTCTTCTCTTTTCTTCTTCCTCATCTCTCTTTATAATCTCCTCTTGCTGTTTGTGTTTTAGTTCAGTAATTGCTTGATTTTGTTGATGCTCAAAATGTTCTTTAATCTCTTTCTCTCTCTCTGCCCTTTTTCTGTCCTCCTCATCTCTTTAAGCTTGCTGTTGGAGAAATTTTGCTTTTTGCTTTTCTATTTCTTTCCTCATCTCATCCAACATGTCTTTATTCTCTGCTACTCTTTGTTCATTTTCTTTTAACTCTTCTTCTTCTTTCTTCTGATATTCTCGCCTCAGTGCTTCTTCCTTCTCTTTAAACATATTTTCCTTTTTATATCTTTCCTCCTCCAGCCTCTCTCTCTTTCTCCGTAGTCTTCTTCATCTGTTCGAGTTCTTCTTCATATCTGGCCTTCAGAGCCTCTTTCTCAGTTTGCATCTGCTCCTCTCTCTCTTTCAGCATCTCCTTTTGTTTCTGTTCTATTGTCATCTCCGCCCTTTCAAATATCTCATTAGTAAAATAATTCTCCCTGTTGAACTTTATTATTTTTTCAATCATTTGGAGAAGCTCAGTAACTTGTGTGGTATCTTTTGTATTGTTATTAAACAAGTGAGCTCTTCCACCACAGTCCCTGATTAACCTGTTCACATCTGCAATATCACTGATTCTGATATAATCATCAAGTGTTTTATCTTCCAAGTCATCTCCTCTAGTAAACAGCACTATACTGTACTTTGCAGCTTCAGCACCAAACATCTTCTTAATCAGGTTCAGTGTTTGCTTCTCTTCCTCAGTAAACCTTCCCACACTCAGCACAATGATGAAGGCATGAGGTCCTGGTGCCAGCAGTGAGATGCATTTCACAATTTCCTCTATTACCTCTTCATTTGACAGTGTGGAGTCAAAGAGTCCTGGAGTGTCCACAACAGCTACTGATTTACCCTGAACTTCTCCAATTCCCTTCTGGCACATTTTTGTCACAGATTTCATGCTGATGCTACTCTCAAATTCTTCTCTTCCTAGAATGGTGTTTCCTGTTTCACTCTTCCCATTTCCTGTTTTCCCAATCAGTAATAATCTCAGACAACTGGAGTCAGAGCTTTCACCCTCAGCACCTGAAAATGACATAGTGGCTCATTAATTCAAAGTCTGGTTTCAAATTTAATATTAATATACTTTTTTCTTGGTGTGAACCAAAGTCCTTACAAGGATCAGAAAACTGTGACTGCTGTTGGTTGTTTAAGAAGATGGATTTTCCTCAGCTACAGTCATGTGGCATCCTTGAGTGATATCAAAATTGATTAAAGTGTCAGTAGCATGACTCAGCGTGAATCAAGGATGTTAAAAACTGTAGCTCAGGAACATCCACCTTCTTGGACTTCTTGGATAGGAATTCCCACATCTACTATCACTATGAAATCCTCCATGTTGGAGAGAGGTGCAGCCATCACAATGTGCATTTATTGGTATAACCCCTTTCAAAGCAAAAGCCAATAGTAATCACAGGTGCGTGACCAATTTACATATCCTCTAAATGTTAGAGTTAACATTTAACATTTAGATGTAACAACTAACGTTTTCAATTAGATTTAACATTTAACGTTTACACAGGAAGAACAATATGAGGAAGCTTAACACTGTTTTTAGAATGAATTTATCTTTAAATGTATAAAAATTGTGCTAAATGATGGAAAATTGACATAAAAAAACGTTAAACTGTTTTTACAAACAGCGCCCCATATGTGTGTGTGTGCATGAGCGTGCACGTGCTTATACCTACTACAAGTATTAAAGAACTCTGAATCTGGCAACTTTGGTATTTGGAAAAACTTCAGTATGAATTAGTGTCTAGACCAAGTAAATATACATATGTACATAGTTTAGATGTAAATTATTTAATATAATAATGTACTAATACAGACACTACATAACTTAGGTTTACACAAGTACTAAACCACTCACATGTTTCCTGTTGTTTTGCTTCAAGTTGCTTCTTCATTTCAGCCAGTTCATCCTGGAGTAGTTGTTTAGCTCCATCTATCTGCACCTCAATAAACATTGGGAGAGAATACGTCTTGCTCATAGTCACCATATTTGTTATTTGGTCCACCAATTCTGGTACCCGCTCACATCTCCTTCTTTTTTCTTCCTCCAAGATCATATGTCTGTCCCTATACATGTGTCGCAGTTCTTCCCTTTCTGAACTGTGTTGTACAAAGTTAATTGCTGCAGCTTCATAAATGTCCTCACTGGTAAAAAGAACTACAGTATGATCACACACTCTTGAACTAAAGATTCTCTGAATCATCTCTATTTCTTCTTTGTCATCATCAGTGAGTGGACCAACAGGAACAATGAAAAGAAAAGCATGGACAGGATTATCAAAGGATATACAGAGGAGAGTCACGTGCATCACTTCCTCATGTGAGAGATGAGAGTTGTAGAGAGCTGGCATCACCACCAGCCTGAGACAGTGTCCACAGACTACTCCAGTCTTCTCATCTCCCATGCTCAATATGAGATCTGATATGGAATCCTTTAGGGATTCATTACTTCCGCACAGCACCAAGTTCAACACTGGCACTGAAACAGAATGGAAATGGGAAGTAAACAGATTAAAAGTCTATAAAACTAGCATTTATGACTGTGCTATAGGTCTTTGTAACGAAATTTTTTTCCAGAAGAGGATTGGGAGAATGGCATATGGTCAGATGAAACCAAAATAGAACTTTTTGGTAAAAACTCTACTCCTCGTGTTTGGAGGAGAAAGAATGCTGAGTTGCATCCAAAGAACACCATACCTACTGTAAAGCATGGGGGTGGAAACA
>JAQQZR010001445.1:0-11232 GCA_030068235.1 Notoglanidium macrostoma
ACCCTGGGTGACCCGGGGATCGAACCCAGGACCTTCTTGCTGTGAGGCGACAGTGCTAACCACTGCACCACAGTGCCACCCAAGCCTAATACCATCAGGATAG
The DNA here is from genome assembly GCA_030068235.1 of Notoglanidium macrostoma. Taxonomy (NCBI): domain Eukaryota; kingdom Metazoa; phylum Chordata; class Actinopteri; order Siluriformes; family Auchenoglanididae; genus Notoglanidium; species Notoglanidium macrostoma. The sequence continues at coordinate 104 of JAQQZR010001445.1, forward strand.
AACTGTTTTATCATAGGATAAAGGTGATTTGTCGGACGTATCGCTTTCCAGTGATTCTTCTTTATTAGGCGTAAATACCATACTAGATGAACAAAGCAATGTATCATTGGCTTGATCTGCATTCTTTGATATATTTGGCATGCATAGCGATTCCTACACATTCCAGACATGCTCTGGCACTAGAATCACAGCTGAAATGAAAAACCTTATTGTAGCCTTTATGGACAAGATGTTTGTTAACAAGCATGCAAAACCAGCTCCACCATTGGAGGTCAACCATTGGTGCTGGTATCTGTCTTAATGTCATATGAGCACCGGAAAGTGACACCTAGCAGGAGCACCTACAGACATGGTTGCCGAGGACTACAGTTCCCGTTCACTTCACCCGCTGTTGTTTAACCATGTACACCTGTTTTCAGTTTGCCCTCTGATGGGTTTATGTGTCTAATCCCCAGATTCTGGTAGTTTCTTTGTCTTGCTTTTGTCATTGTTTTATGTCATTTCACCCATGCGATTGTTCTTGCTCTTGGTTCCTTTAGTGTTCATGATCCTAGTGTTTAGTGTTCTAGTGTTTCATTACAGTAAAGAATTCTGCATTTACATCTGCCTCCACATCATTTCTGACACTTAACTTTAGGGTTTATCATTTGTGAAAATCCTTAGAGTCCTTATCCACTTCAGAACAGAGTCTTGTACAGCAGTGCCTGACATTCAGCAGATGTTTCACAGCTCTTCAGCAAGAGAAATGCATGACTACCTGCATTTCCTGTGGTTTCACTACCACCAGCTTGTTGATTACCACATACAGCTCCAGGTTGTTGGAAATCATCTCCCATTAGCTGTGTTTTTTATGGCCAGAAGTGGACAGCTGTGGAGGGAGAAAGTGTTCCTGCTGATCAGTAAGACAGTTTGTCAAAGGACACTTCTATGTTTATGGTAGCCTTAAGTATTTTTCCACTGTAACAGAAGCAATTAATGTGCTCAGAACAGTTTAAGACATGCTTAAGCTTAAGACAAGTTTAAGATAAACCTGTCTAATCTTAATCTGTCTAAACTAATCTTACTTACAAAAATTACATCAAATAGCCATGAAAATATTACAACTTTTCCAACAAGATATCTTGCCAAAGGCCTGCAAAATCTTGATTTTGGACAGAATTTGGGCACATGTAAACAGCAAACCCTGGGCTGTCACCTTCACATGCATGAGAACACAAGCTAGACAGAACAGAGGTTACTGACTCAGTAAACATGTTCAATTTCATTAATGCGCTCAGATGCTTCTTTGGTATCAGAGGAGCAGCATGACAGAGGATCCAACTGAAAAACGAACTCTGTGGGAGTCTTCAAAAACTTAAAATCACAGCCAAGGGTTGCAGCAACATGGAGCTGTCAGGTAAGAGACAGGAGATGTGAATGAAATTGCAATGGTAAATTTATTCAAAGGGAACAGCAAACAGACACAGGTAAAGTCCTAAAGACAGTCTCATAAAGCAGAAGAGGCAGAGGTCAAAATCCACAAGGCAAAAACAGTATCACAGGATAGGCAGAGTTGGTGTCAAAAACAGGCTAAGGTAAATGACCAGTAAACCGGACTATCACAAGCAAGGGCTAAGTATGTGTAACAATCATTATAACAAAAGGGTCAAAAATAACAGAAAGACTTGCAATGAACAACAGGCTTAGCAATGAGTGTGAACACAAAGAATGCTTCACACAGATTGAGAAAACGTAGCAGTTTAAATAGGTGCCGTCAAACACTTCAAAACCAGATGACACTGCTTAATACTCAGGCGACCTTAACTGCGGCAGCACTGAGGAGTCCTGGGAAACAGAGTCCTTGGTGGAAATGTTTGTAGGCCATAGCTGTTGCTGGGAAGTGGTGTTTGCTGACCATTGAGAGCTTGTGTATGTGACAGCAGCTTGAGTCCTAGCTCACAGATCAAGGAAACAACTGAATGTTCAACTACCCACATTCCTCTCATATGGGTATCAGTTGTGAGCAAATGTTTAGTTTTGCATGCCAAATGCTTGATGCCTATGTAACTTGGGCCTGTCAAACTCATTCCTGTTGTCCTGTCAACATTCATTAAATCATTCATCAGCAGTTACCAATTTAACCTTGTGTGAACAGGGTTATTTTAGATATGTAGTCTCTGACAAGAACACTGGGCATGAGGTGGAATACACTTTGACTGGGATGTCCATTGCAGGGCACTATGCACACACACACACACACACACACACACACACACACACACACACACACACACACACACACACACACACACACACAACCACTCATGCTTGTGGACAAGGTCATCTTAGCCAATCCACCTACATGCATGTTTGTTTGGAGGTGGGTGGAAAATTGAGAACCCAGACTAAACAAGACTATTTAATGAAATGAATAAAATAAAAATAAATTAGTTAATTATAATATTATAATACTAAGAAATACTAGATAAATTTGACTGTATTCGAGAGACAATATTTTCACTCGCCAAGATGTTGTTTTTACTGTATATCTTCAGTTATTAGGTTTACATTAGTAATTAGCCTTTTGTCAGTTTTTCTCAATCATGCCTTTTGATATCAGTGTTAGCCTGATATCACTATATTTAATAATGTGCCTGATGGCAAACTTCCAGTGTTCCAGTGTTTCCAGTATTTCTAACAGGCAGTCTCACATGGTTTATTTCATAATTTAAAAAAAGGCATCAGTCTGTAGTAGAAAGAAATGGGTAAAGGCAAATTTGAGACACAAGCTGAGCACATTTAACAGATTGATTATACAAATGGCCATGATGTATAATTGGCCATGATGTATAATTTCTAATTAATTGAAAGCCTTATATAGTAAGTTTAAGAATTAAACATGCAAAACAGACAGTAATTCTAAGAAATACAGTTTTTTTAAATAGTTTTTTTCCCTATGGCATGCTATAAATAATTAACTGTCAACCAGGTAATATAGGCCATTTAAAGCTGAAATAGCTCTTTTAAAGATAGAAATTCACACTATTCCAAGGACTCCAGATGTGTATATGTGAAGTGTGCAAGTGAAGTGAAAGATGTGTGAGTGAAGTGCAAAGACAATGTAACTGGGGCAACAATCATCATGACGTGCTCAGCTAGCACAACCAAAAAGAGAAACAAAAGAGAAATTTTGTGTGTTCTTGAATTGTTGTGTATTTTTGTTTTCCAGGTGAGTCTTGACATCAGAGGGGAGATGTGAGTTGAAAACTATATAACCTGTTCACTTCACCTGCTCTCAGGTCAGAATGACCTGAAAATAATAGTTGTGAAGTCAAATAAATTTTATCATGCTTATTCTTGTCACTGAGGCAAGCAAATAAAGGTAAAATGGAAAAAAAAACCTTTAACCTGAGTTAAAAAAAGGAATAGAAAGAAATAGGTCACTAAATCTTAACAGAAAACCTAAATTTAATCTCATGAAACCCTGTTTTAATATACTGATATAAGTGCACATTCACAGAAGCCAGTTAGTCATCACACTATAAATAGCTCAGTTAAGACCCTTAGTTTGCAAGTTTAATAGGTACTCATCATATTATTGACTAATTAAAACGTTTTCTTACATCAGGGTTAGCTGTAGGACTTGTGTGCTTAGTTGCCTGATGTTAAGCCAATGAATTATATATATATATATATATAATGTGCGATAGACATAAATACAAAGCCATACTGGCTCAGACGTCACAAATACAAAGCCATACCGGTTCAGACGTCACCCGAGTTAGCAAGGTCCGCATCAGTTGTTGAGGAACCAGGGCATCCTGATGAAAAGTGGGCTACTGGAACAAGACATACCTGGACTAGATCAGAAAACTTGGATCTGATGGAATGCAACTATAACAGCAAGCCCAAGGAAAGAGGCTATATGCACCGAATGTGGGAACTATGGATGACCAGAAGACCAACATCCACTCTGACTAAGAAACAGCTCTTGGCCCAATGCTCTAATATCAATAGAAGGAAGCTACTCTCAGAGCTTGAACTTGAAAGACCACAACCCCATCTTGGCAACCCTAGAGGTGGTAATGATGGTAATTATGAACAGCCCCTGGCAGACATGACACTACATAACAGTCTGCCACTAATAATGACAGAAGCAGCTGCTAAGCTGAAGATGAGAATTGAGGCCCAACTCCATGCACTCAAACCTCAGGTCCAACTTCCTTGGCTCACTGCCAAAACTCCTTCAGAAGAGATGTTGGCTGACATTAACAGTGAGCTGCTCAATATATCCACCACCACCATCACTGAAACCAATGAGCTCATATATGCCACTGCCACAGTAATCCTGGAGATGCTTGGTTACAAAATCAAGACCAAAAATGTAGAGTGCCCATCATGGAGCAGAAGATTGGAAGTCAAGATCAGGGATGCCCGGAGGCATATTAGCTGGCTCACAGAAGTGTAGAAAGGAGTCATAAGAGACAGGTCCTAGTTCATGAAGAAGTACAAGATGTCCATAAGTGAGGCTCTAGAGACTGCCAAACAAAGACTCACAGCTCTGGCAACAAGACTGAAATGATACACCAGGGAAGCACAGGCCAAAAAAAGAAATGGTCTCTTCTCCAAAGAACCATCTAGGGTGTTTCCACAGCTGCAAGGAAACAACAGCAGGGGAAGATTGGATCCACCCAGAGCTGAGACTGAGAAGTACTGGAAGGACATATGGGAGAAGGATGCATCATATGACACCAATGCCAAGTGGCTGGAAGACCTAAGAGCAGACCACAGGGATCTCCCAGAACAAGAACCAGTCACCATCACCAAGGCCAATATCCAGCAAGCATCAATTTCAAGCATCAAGTCTCAAGTCTCAAGCATGCTACTGGCTGAAGAAGCTAACAGCTCTCCATGACCACCTGGCAGCTCCAATGAGTGAGCTGCTAACAACAGGCACTCACCCAGACTGCCTAACACAGGGAAGAACAATTCTGATCATGAAAGATCCCCAGAAAGGCACACTGCCATCCAACGACAGGCCAATAACCTGCCTCTCCACAACATGGAAACTCCTCTCAGGCATCATAGCAGAGAAGCTAGGCAGACACATGAGTCACATGAGTCAATTCATGAGCAAAGCTCAGAAAGGAACCAGAACCAACACCAGCGGGTCAAAGCACAAGCTACTGGTCGATAGAGCAATCACCCAAGACTCTAAGACTAGGCAGACCAACCTGAGCACAGCCTGGATTGACTACAAGAAGGCCTATGACTCGATGTCCCACACGTAGATACTGGAATGCTTGGCACTCTACAAGGCTAACAAGGCGCTGATAACCTTCATCAAGAACTGAATGCGGCGGTGGAAGACAACAATGGAAGCCAATTCCAAGGCCATCACGCAAGTCACCATAAAGTGAGGTATATACTAAGATGATGCACTGTCCCCACTGCTGTTCTGCATAGGCCTGAACCCCCTGAATTGGAGTAACGATCAGCCACCTCCTGTATATGGATGACATCAAGCTGTATGCTAAGAGTGAACGAGACATTGACTTGCTGATTGACCTCACCAGAATCTACAGCGAGGACATTGGGATGTCATTCGGACTGGATAAATGTGGACGCATGGTGGCTAAGAGAGGGAAGGTGATCAGGACTGAGGGAGTAGAGTTACCAGAGGGCAGAATAGCAGAAACACAGGACAGCTACATGTACCTTGGTATCCTACAGGCCACTGGAAATCAGGATGAGGTTATGAGGAGATCAGCCACAGCCAAATATCTCCAGAGGGTCAGACAGCTGCTCAGAAGCCAGCTAAATGGTAGGAATAAGATCCAATCCCTCAACATGTCCCTACCAATCCCTACCAACCATCAGATACCCAGCTGGAATAATGAACCGGCCACAGGAGAAAATAGATGCCACTAATGTCAAGACACGGAAACTCCTCATGATGTATGGAGGGTACCTTCCGAAGTTCAGCTCCCTGAGACTCTAGCAACAACGAACTGAAGGGGCACAAGGATTAGTGAGTGTCAGAGCCACTATGCAGAATGAAACAAGGAACATCTGAGAATACATCAAGAAGATGGTCCCCCAAGATGAGCTGATGAAAGAGTGTCTCAGGCAGCAGAAGACAGAAGATGATGAGGAGGATGAGAAAGCATCGTGGCATCGTGGCCAAGCCCCTCCATGGAATGTACCACCAGCAGATGAAGTGGAAGTGGTTGAACAGAGGAAGTGGTTGACATCAGGAATTCCTACCAGTGGCTAGAAAAAGGAGGCCTGAGGGACAGCACAGTGGCTCTGATCATGGCAGCACAAGAACAGGCCCAAAAACAGAGGCATGGGTCTACCACAGTAGGCAGCATCCAAGGTGCAGGCTGTGCAAAGATGCCACAGAGACTGTCCAGCACATAATAGCTGGGTGGAAGATGAAAGCTGGTACAGCATATGCTGAAAGGCATAACCAAGTGGCAGGAATAGTGTACAGAAACATCTGTGCCACGTATGGGCTAGAAGTTCCCAAGTCTGAATGGGAGACACCACTGAAAGTTGTTGAGAACAACAGAGATAAGATCCTGTGGGATTTCAAGTTCCAGACAGATAAGCAGCTGCTGTCCAACTAACCAGACATAGTGGTGGTTGATAGGAGCAGAAAACAGCAGTAGTGATAGATGTGGCAATCCCAGCTGACAGTAACATTAGGAAGAAGGAGCATGAAAAGATCAAAAAGTACCAAGGCCTTAAAGAACAACTGGAACAGATGTGGAAGGTCAAGTCCAAAGTGGTTCCAGTAGTAATAGAAGCATTAGGGGCTGTGACTCCCAAACTTGGAGAGTGGCTCCAACAGATTCCAGGCAAAACAACGGAGGTCTCTGTCCAGAAATGTGCAGTTCTAGGAACAAATAAGATACTGCGCAGAACCCTCAAACTCCCAGGCCTCTGGTAGAGGACCCGAGGTTGAGGAAGACACATATCACCCCCAAGTGGGGGAGGTGAGAGGAGGATTTTTTTTATATATGGCTTGACCTTTTTTTGATTTTGGCTGGGTTTGTCCTGAACATTTAGAAGATTTTCTGAAAGGAAATGCTGATTATTTGCATGTTTTATGTTTATACAAAATAACTTTAGAATCTGATGGCAAAATATTTTTGATTTTCCTGTACACTCTGTCCTTAGTCTCTTTGCATATTCAAATTTAATATAAATGAAAATGCATAGGGCAACATGGTGGTGCAGTGGTTAATACTGTTGCCACACAGAAAGAAGGTTCTGGGTTAAAGCCTCATGGCTGACTGGGTGGAGCGTTTCTGTGCAGAGTTTGTTCCTTGGTGGGTTTCCTCCAAGTGCTCCGGTTTTCTCCTACAATCCAAAAACATTTCTAGGTCAACTATTTTAACTAACTAAATTGTCCATAGGTGTGAGTGTGAATGGTTGTTCATCTCTGTGTTAGCCCTGCAATGGACTGATGACCTGCCCTGGTTTTAACCTGCCTCTTGCCTAAAGTCAGCAGAGATTGGCTCCAGCTTCCCCACAAACTTTAACAGAAAAGCTGTACAGATAGTCAGTGGATGGATGAAAATGAATATGAATGAAATAAAAATACAGTCTGTCCTTAGATGTTTTATGAATGTTGATACGTGTGTATGTTATCAAGTTGATTTACAAATGGAACCTGTAGATCATTGTGTGTTTAAACAAAGCACAAATATTCTCTTTTTTTTGTTTATTAAATATTTATAAATATTTTCAAATATCTAACATTTTTTCTGTAACATATAGGTGGAGATCACTGTTTTTATACAAACAGTACATGACTTTGTATATAGAGAATGCATTGTTTGTATATAAAAAGGTGCTAGAAAAATAACAGCATTACTGCACAAATGCAACTTATTGGGTAGGAAATTAGGCTAATTAGAAGTTAGTTAATGGGATAGCACTTTACATAGATTAATACAGAGGTCACAGCGACACTTGACAAAAACTTCCACACACAGTAAAGTATTCAGTGTCCCTGTGACCTCTGCCAGGCTGTAATTATGTTTTTATAACTGCAAATTAGTCTAGCATTAGATATCTGCTATGTTACGTTTGTGTAACCATTCTGTTATTTTTCTAGCCTCCCTTTTTTATACAAACAATTCATGCTTTTAAGACATATAAAACAGATATATGAGTTTTCTGAACCTTGAATGATGGACATCATTACTCTGTGGCTTTGGAAGATGATCCTATAAGAGAAAGAATGAACAAATGATGCCTGAAAGATAGAATAAGAACATGAGAAAGAAACAGTCAATACTTTTTTTATTCTCTCCATCCATCTGTGTTTTTGTTGTCACCATCAGTCCAACAGCTGTTTCCACGGCTACCAGAGAAATGCTAGGAAAGTAAAATGAAAAGAAAAAAAAAATCACCTTTCATTCCTAGGCTCCATTACACATTTATTCTAAAGTGATAGATGAGATAATGTGTGTGTGGTTGTGCTTTTTCCTGTGCTAATGCACTATTTACTATTAAATTGCTTATAATAACATAAGCACACAAACACACTGCTTGTAGTAATAACAAAATGTTGATCTCAGCACACCTGACAACCTCAGCAGAGAATATACAGCTCCCAGGGTAATAACATATTTGAACTTTCTTATGTGTGCTTGTACCTGTGCCACAGTAGATAAAAAATCATGTTTGAAAAGCAAAACTTTGAAAAACACACTTCTCAGGGAGAGAGAAAGACACAGACAAAAAGATCGACAACAAACAAATTGACATGACAATTTGTTTTTTGCTCAAGAGCCTTATGTCAGATTTACAATCATGTTTCCTGACTTTTATTAATTTTTTCAAATTCATCTCAATAATAAGATCATAAATAAGATAAATTTATAAGTATAAATAAGATACATTTATTTGCCTGTCGCATGCATGCGATGCATTATAAACAGAACCCAGGCCTTTTAAAATATAGTGCTTTCCATAAACAAAGTGATAAAAGAACCCAAGATAAATACAGGGCAAAAGTAATTAATAAAATAATAAATAAAATAATAGATTGTGCAGACTAAAACAATATAATGTATTAATTTATTAATTAAAAATTTTGGAAGGCTGATGCTATTTGCACCCAGGTGTTCATAGACATCAAAGCTATTTGTACCTGGGGTGGAAGAGCTAATGGGGTTATTTATACCTGGGTATATAGAGGGTGTGCATGTGACGTCACAGTATGAGGAAGAGTCCGTATTTGTGTTTGTGTTGTGTTATCTGTGTACAGGTACGGACTGTGGGGAGCACGTATGAGAAGGTTTAACTTTTGATGCGGCCTATCAGCGTACCGAGAAGAGAATCTATGGCATTAAAAGGCACCTACGTGCAGCATTTGGTGGCGAGAAAGGCTGATGATGAGAATGTTTCAGCGAGAGACAACACTGAATGTTTTGCACCCATTCATGGGAGTATTGTTGTCACTGTGGCTTGTGTAGCGATAATGCCAGTGTGAAAAGTTTATAAATGCATCTTAGTTACAGATTCTATCGATATACGTTGCTGCTTCCTTTCCTTTTTGTAAACAGGGGATTAAACCTGGGCTGGGTTTGTAGGCTCTGAGGTCTGGACAGGGAAGAAGGAGCGCGCCTATACACGTCACCACGTAGTAGGACCTCTGTCTAGACGCCCTAGGTAAGGGGTTGGTGCCAACCCTTGTAAATTTTGTTTTGGTTAGGCAAACCCAGAGTAGATAGGTTTTTTTTGGTTTTTCTTTTTTTTAGTTAGTTGTTATATGTTTAATGCTAGAGAAGAACTTCTATTAGTATTTTTCTGTTATTTGCTTTAGCGCTGTCCGCAGTCCAGCCTCAGCTACACACAGTGTTTTTGTGCTATTGTTCTATTGTATTTTATTTGTGTGTTCTAAGTGAGGTGGCCACGGCCCACTTAAGCTTCAGTGTTGGCTCAAGTGAGGAATAAAAACTGTCTAGATGTGTTTGCCATATGTAGAGAATCCTTTCATGACTTTCATTAGTTGACTCCTTTGTCTCACTCTGTGAACATAATGCCTAAATGTTACCTGACCTACCCTCCCTGGACAAAACTCTAAAGAATTCACTGCAGTTACACCCACTGAGTGGCAAAAAGACTACTGGCAGCATTATCATTCAGCACAAATACCATGAAAGCGTACAAAAACACATCTAAAATCGGAAACAGCTGCTGTGTGATTGACTATATAAATGGATTTAACAGGAAATCTGAGCTGTCTTTTTACAGACTGCCAAAAGCTACAGAAAAGAGAATCAAATGGATTGGGAAATTTGCAGAAACAACTTGAATCCAGCCACTGGATGTGGATTTGTGGTTTCCATTGTGTGTCGCTAAGTTGTATTGTTGGGAAAAATCATGAGCTGCCCCTCAAAGTCAGCAAATTGAATCATCAGGAGACCTGGTTGTAAATACCCAAATAGCTGCCATATGAATATTGTCACCCATATGCAAATAGACCATTTTGGAATCGCCTTTCCTATTTCATGAAACATTCATCTTTTTCCCCCATATTTTATCACCTGCCACTCAAAAGTTTTCAACCAGGGAGGGTAAAGGCTAACACGAGCTTCTTCTGAGACATGTGAAGCTAGCCCAAAGCATTTTTGTACTGGACATGCATCTACAGGACATGCATCTACCCTATTCCACATACAGTACCTGAGCACATAGTCACCTATGATTTGCTAATATTTCTGTGATTGACAGGGGAGACATGTATGCTGTCCCTCCCTGCCAGAGAACACAGCCAATTTTGATCTCTTGGCTCCCAGCTGTCGGATTGTTTCAATTCAAACTAACAATGTGCATCTACTTACTAAAGTCAATTAAAAGTCTACAATACAGATTAAAAAAATATATAAACCTGTATAATAGAGCTGTAATAACTAGATTATTATATCAAATATAACTATGTTAATTAGTTTAATAATAACTATGTATACATCCATCCATCCATACATTATCTATACCGCTTTATCAGTCTGGGTTGCGGGGAAGCTGGAGCCAATCCCAGCATCTTGGGGTGAGAGGCGGGTACACCCTGGGCAGGTCGCCAGTCCACCACAGGGCCAACACAGACAAACAGCCACACACGCTCGCAT
>JAQQZR010001446.1:0-11229 GCA_030068235.1 Notoglanidium macrostoma
ATATATATATGGTAACGGCGTTGCTAGCGACGGTCCCGGGATGGGCGGGGTTTTCCCAGCATGCTTCACGGTGGCGTGAGTTTTTCAATGATGTTTATGTGTTTTAGTGCGAATAGTACTGTGTGTTTAGTATAGCTAATGTTTTGGGGAATAGTTTGGGTGTATTTGGATTTACTGGTGTGTATTTTGGGACTCAGTTACAAATCTACCGTTCATGGAAAGGATACTGTTTAAATAGAGTTCAGCCGTTTGTTCGGCCAGTAGTGTTGTGCTTCTGTGTTGATGGCGTGTTGCTTCCTTACTGAAAAGTTACACAGTTCTTTTCAGAAAGAGCTTGTCCCTTTCACAAGATTGTAAATAAAGAGCTTCCCCGTTTGGGGTTTTTCATAAGACTCCAGTGTCACCTCTGGTTCTTGTTGGCATCTTTTTGCAATGAACAGCGAAAGACACTACAATAAATAAATAAATAAATGATATATATACAATCCGTTGTAAACACTGTGCCCAGCTGTTCTGTTGAGGAATGTAACCTTTCTCTTGGTGAAACCATAATTGGGATTGTGGGATTGTTATTTTCTTAGACAGTGTTGACAAATTGAACCGCTTAGTTGAAAGTGGTGTTGTCTTCCAGGGTCTTTAACACTGTGCTGCCTTTTTTACAACCAGAAACAAAATTAACAATTTCTAATGCTCTGCCTTTCATAAAAGATGAACTACTGGTTAAAGAACTGTCCCAAAATGGCCAACTAGTCTCATCTATTTGGAAAATGCAAATCGCTGCTACTAAAACATGTGATTTTGTTTCATCAGCAAGTTCACATGATTTAAAAAAAAATCCAACATCAATCCAAAAATCTGACATGCCAAAATGTTGTGTTTAAATTTAAAATTGATGACTTTGTTTACATGGTTTTTGCAGCATCCGAGACCATGAAGTGTTTAAGTAGTGGTCAAGAGGGTCATTTGATTAAATCAAGCCTAGAGAAGGTTTCTACTGTAAAGTATCAAATAGCGATATGAATATAGCCTTTACATGTGTTCAGTGATGGAGAGGTGAGACCTGAGAGCTGGCGTCACAGATTTGGTGTCACAAAACAAACAGACATCTCCAAACAGAGGACCAAATCTGGTGAAGTTACGGAAGAACAGGATGATCTGACTACAGTTGAAGAACAAAATAAAGAACTAAACTTGTCAATTGATGAACTCTGTAGAGGTGGCAAGTCAACCAAAGTGACAGAATGAAGGAACTACTGTTAAATCTCAGAGTAATAAGAGAAACGGCTGAAAAGGGGCTACTTGTGAGCCTGAAGAGGAAAGTCCCAAAGGCTACGTTCACATTGCAAACCTCATTGTTTTATTTATTCATTTATTTATTTTTGCTTAGATCAGATTTTCCTGTCCCTATGGCTCACATTCATTCTCACATCATCAATTTCAAGTGACCTGTATCTAACTGTAATGTGAACAAATCTGTTAATGTAGAGCAGATGAAGCTTCATGAAGCACTGATACTTTCCAGCCAATTTTGCTGAAAAATGGTTCGTTCTTGAGGCTTCTAATGCTCATTAGAGCCACCTGCTGGTCAAGTCTAGAGTTTTAAATGGTGCAAAACAAAGGCCAATTCACATCATGTTAAACTACTATTATTCACAGTAAGCATTGCAAATGTAATTTGTATTCATCCTTGATGCATTCTGTATAGAATCTTTACATTAATTTTAGTTTAGTTTTTTTTGTGTGAAAAGACTATATAATTTTCATACTAATGTGGACTGATGTGTTGGTGTGGATTAATGTGCTTGGGGGGACTGTAAAGATGTGCTTGTACAATTATAATTATTTGTATTCAGAAATATTTATTTGTTCCACAATTTTGGGGCTAAGGTCATTTATTTTCTTGGAAATTGTTTCTAAGACACATTCAAATCAATGAAATTTTATTCAGTTTTATAACATTTCAGTTGCATTTATAACATTAACATTGCATTTAAATCCAAAAGTTTCATTCGTACTTTCTTGACGCACTGAAGCACCAGTTAACGGCAGCTTCACTTGGAACTGCCCTTCCTACTCAATATGTGCTTCAAAGCCTCGTTTCAAGTGTCCCATCACTATCATCTGTCTTCCAAAATGTCACACATGCTCACATTGGGCCTCATTCACAAACTGTTTGTAAGAAGAAATTTCTTCTTAAAACCCACATAGGCAGTCTTCAAAAAGATTCTGACATTCACCAATGTTTTCTTATCCGGGATTTGTTCTCAGGTAAGAACAGAATCTACACACACTCAGGAGCACACTTAAACACAGTTGAGCGCTGACAGGTTTGTGCAAAAATAATTTTATTGTGTTTTCGTCAATTCTACAGTTTTATAATATTACAGGATTTAAATTACAATAAGGTTTTTATCGTTTATTATTTTTTAAGTAATTATTTTCATTATTTTACAAAACATTATGGTATTTTTATTAAAATAATAAACACTCCACTAGTACTTCAATTCACATCAATTTGTGCACCGTTGCCCAGAGACAGCATTCACTGAACGAGTAATAGCATCCCATGGACCTTTTTTTCTTTTCATTCAGCTGCGAACAAATCTGCAGTTTAAGAACACATCATGAATCCAATGTAGACTTTTCTTAGGAACTTTCTTAAGTACAAATTTAAGAAAAAACATAGGAAGATATTGGTGAATGAGGCCTATTGATACTATGCTCCTGGTATTCTGACGATTTGTGCTACTTTGTTGAAAAAAATATACTTCAAATAAATGATGCCAATAGCAGGAAAAAAACTCAATTTTTGCAGTACCCCTTAACCTAACCTAAACCTTAACCCTCAGACATAAAGTTTAAAGTTAACCCTCAAATCTTAACTTTAAACCTAACACACATCCGCTAAGTAGCATGTCATATAGGTAGCACAAATCGACAAATCACCATTTAGGCAAATGAGGATTGTACTCAGTGCATGCGTGTAGCCAAAAATCCACATGAATTCCCATCTGAGTGTCTTATTCATGCCACATAGCCATGAATTGGATACATATCAGGTTTAGAACCACATATTCGAGTGACTCGAATGTTATTTAAAAAGGTCGGATTTCTGTGTCCAGACAGCCCTGAAAAGATCAGATCTGTGTCACATTAAGGCAGAAAATCAGATTTGGGTCACTTCAGCATGGTAATGCGAAGGTAGCCAAAGTAGTAGCAGGTAAAGAATCAGATTTTAGTGTCTCTGACTCCGTTTTAGAGAATGAGTCTGAAAAGTCAGATTCCCAGCGGACAGATGAATAGGTCGACACAGCAGCTACAGCTTTGAGAAGATAAGGTCTTTTCTTAAAACTACAAAGAGGATGAAAGGTGTGTGTGCTGAACAATACTTGCCTGATAGAGAAATGTTTATGGAGTCTGTGAAGTATTTTTTGAGGGGGATGGGAGATGACCGGTTTACTGATAAAGAAACTTGGTGTTTGAGAGGACAGTATGGTTTTGGGGTAAGTGAATGGAAAGGATTTTCATTTGGAGTTCCCTTACACACAAAAAGAGAAGTGTCAATTGGTGAAATGCCCGTGTTTGACAGCTTGGTCAAAAGTAGAGTTCTTGTTGATATCAGGTTCTATAATGTCTAGAGGTTTTGTTCAGCAGTGGTGTTGTGATAATCCATAACAAACCAAATGGTACCATCTTTTGTTTTCTTCTTTTTACTGCAGAACTGGAGATATTCTGCAGTACACAGAGTATTCATTACACAGAGTAGCCTGCTAGTCTCAATGTCTTTGGGATTTAAGCAGTGCTGTACTGTATCCAGATGTAATTTCCCATAGGACATAAAAACAGGAAATTTAGGCTTTTGTTCAGCAGAACTTATTGCAGTTTTTATGGAACTTTGCTAAAATTAAAATAAGATTAAAGGCAATAGACATTCTTTTCCGAAAACGCATCATTATAAACACCAAACAATATAAATTCAATTTTAAATTGTGTTGTACACCTAAATTTGTAGTTTATATTAGCAAAATAATAATAATAATAAAGCCATTCCAACAAATAAGACTGAAAAGCACAATTCCAAAATAAATGAGATATGGTTTCATTCATTCACATTACAAAGGTACAGAGGGACAATATTTAAATTATTTTTACAGTGATAGAATTGACAAGACAGCATCTGTGCAGTATTAGCAGTGATACTTCCCATACCACATTTGTACGGAAAAAAACGTCTAGGTAATAACCATGTGACATGAGAGAGAGAGAGAGAGTACAGTGTGCCTGAGGACCTGAGAGCAGCTGAAAGTGTTGAAATTTTTAAACGCAAACTAAAATCCACCATTTAGCCTGGATTTTGATAAAGTGTGGATTATAGACATTACTTTATTTCACTTATTTTATTGTATTTGTCATGACCTGACCACACTCCCGCACTCGCTCTCACTCTGTGTTTAAAAGGACTCACAGAAGCACGTGTTGCTGCTGCTAAGCTCTGCATTTTCCCGTGTTTGCTTTCATGTTTTTTTGGACTCTGTTTTCTCAGTTTGGATATTGTCTTTTGCCTTCCGTGTTGCTCTCTTTGCCGATCGCCCAACCATTGTTTCTGTTATTTTAGATTACTCCTTTGCCTGCTGTTTTTGTACCTTTGAGTGTATTCAATAGGTTTTCTATTCTGTCTCCTAACCTGTGCATGTGTCCAGCCAAACTCCGACAACGTGACAGTATTTGTATCGTAAAATTTTAATCTATTTTATTTTATCTTTGTTTTGCATTTTTAATCTATTTCATTTAGTTTTGTTGTATTTGTTTTATTTCTGTTGTAGTTTTCTTCTATTTTCTTCTCATTGTATTTTATTATCAAAAATATTTTATTTTTAGGTTTTTTCTTTTAATCTACTTGATCTTGTTTTAAAACCTAGTTTATATTTCACATTATTATGGCTTACAGCATCAATCATCTGTGAAGGACTTTGTACTTCAGGTTGCGTCAGGAAGGGCATCCGGCGGAAAAACCCCAAGCCAAATTGATGAGCAGACGACAGATGATCCGATATGGAGACCCCGAACAGGGATTAAGCCGAAAGAAGAAGAAGGTTAAGGAACAGTGTAGGCTGTATCTTGTTCTGAGTGCAAGCAGAGACTCCAGCAAGGCTATGACAGCATAACTTAAAGGGAGAGCCAGAAGGTAACACAGACATGAGGGCGCCCTGGGACATAAAGTGGCCAGCCACTCCACACAAACACCCGAGTTTACCAAAACACTCAATGCCTGAGAACCCTCCAGATCTGCTGCTTAACCAAAGAGATGTTAACAAAATGACTGACTAAATATGTTTTCAGCCTAGACTTAAACACTGAGACTGTGTCTGAGTCCTGAACACTAATTGGACTATTAGTTTACTACTATAGATTCTATAGTACTATATTCTTCTATAAACTCATTGTTCCATAATCTTCATGATGTTTTATTACATGTTTTTGTTGAATACTCCATTATGATTGATCACTTACTGCGTTCTATGGTCTGCTATTTCTAAATATAACAGACCGTTTTTATAGACCACGTCGTTGCCTGAAACAATGAAATCATTTTTATGAAGCAATTAAATCATTGTCTCACTCATCTATATACTGTATCTACCAGTCTGTCTATCTCTTCTCTCCATCTCTAATTTCTCTCTGTTTTACTCACTCACTCTGTTTTTATTTATTTGATTCTCTTTATGTTTGTCTTTATCAGCATTCAGTCTCCATCTGTATTTCTTTCTCTCTACACTCTAAGACACTATGTAAGTCTTTCGCTCTAATAATTTGGGATTACCACCTCATATTGTGTTTTATTTCATAAATATATTAATGCATCGTGATATTGCTTACCTTTTTATTCTTATGCACTGTAGACTGAGGCTATTGATCAATCAATCAATTAATTCGTCGATCTGCAATATATTTCTATCTCATTAATCCTAATAAAGTCAAGTAAAGTGTTTTGAGGCAAATGACCCAAGGAAAACTCAAGGTTAAGTCCATACTTTGGGTAAGATTTGGGTCTATCTTTCTCTCCGTGAGCCTGCATTAAATATCTTTTCAAATTTCAAATCTTTTACTTTGTATTTATTTTAAAGTGCCAGTATGTCCTTCAGGAAATGCAAATCTAATCTAATTGTTGACAAGACATGTCTAGGATTTTAGAGAAATAAATAATAGTCATGCTAAACTTCAGCTTTCTGTGCTATCTGTGCTCCAGAATACAGGATTTAGAAGCTTTTCACTGCTTGACTCACAGTTGGTCCAGAGTGGTTTTGAGTTTTGTTTGCCCAGTGGACCAAAATGTCTACTTACATTTCAGATCTCAATGAGCATATAGAGCATATAAAGTCATTTATAACAAGGAACTTTTATTCCCTTTTATTTCATTCATAGCACCAAACCAGGTACCTGTTAAAATGTAGAATTTCTCCAGGTATGACCAGGAAAAGTTCAATGAAAAAATATATGTTTATTTGCATTTTGTACTTCCTTTTATAACAGAACACACAATTTTCTATTATGAACCTCTACCAGTTAATACATCTTTTAATTTGACAAATGCATTTCAAACAGTCTGTACAAGCTGAAAAAATGGGCTTTGCTTTCATGCAAATTCCTTTTAATGAATATTTAGCAATGTGTAGAACCTAGGAGCATTAGGTCATCACATTGTTGAACATTCATTTTTGGTCATGTGCTACAAAGCATTGCTAGATTTTATTCAGACAAAAAATCAAACATTTCTAAAATGACCATGATATAATTATTTTAACAATTTTATAATGTAACAGAAAAGTAACTCAATGACAGTAATACATGTTTAAAAAACATTTCATCATGCATTAACTTATCCAGCAATGTTAGCATTGGTGCTATAATAACATCAACACATTTACATCCAATTATTTACAGCTCTGTTTTTTTAATCAGCTCACAGTTCATATTACTAAAGCTCCCAGTGCTCTGTAGAGTGTAAAGGGCGTCACACTTCATCTTGTTATTTTCAATTTTTGTGATTTTGAATTTTTCAAAAGGTGGGATTAGAACCTCTTTCTCTGCAGGGAACTCAGACAGACTGGATATGTCTGCACCAAAGCATGTCTTAATCTTAAAACAGGAGATGTTGCCAAAGTCATATATGTCATTTTTAAGTGAAGTTGATGCAAACCTGCCAAATCGCATTTCATCGTCAAGAACGTTTGTATCAAAACGAACATTGGTTCTGCGAAAAACAACGACACAATTCTTTACTTGAAACTTTTGCATGACACGTGTTAGAAAGAAATGAAATGTTTTGTAGGTGAATTTTTTGATATAACTCTTCCTGCCTGAGCTCACAGCATCATTGAAAACTGCGTGAAATGGTTTTGAACCTGTAGATGCGGATGTGTAGATTTTGATTATTCTGATAGACTCATTTCTAATGCAGGTGCAACAGTTCCAAACATCTGCAAATTTTTTGTTAGATTTTAATTCTTTTTTTAGAATTTTCTTCGTAATTTCAGTGTTTGTTGATGTCTCACAGTCTATGAATTGGTCGTCAACAGAATCTGGTGCCATGTCCAATTTAATGACAGAGTCTGATGTCCAGCTCAGGTTCTACAAAAAAAAAAAGGATAGGAAAAAATCATTTTTCTCACAAAAGTGATAAGAAGCTGTCTATTCAATCCATAACTGGAAATGGAAGGAAACTCACCTCTGCGTAGCAAACAATGGAAATGATGGCGACTGCAATGGCAACATTGTTGACAACAGTGCAAAACTTCACAGCTTTGTTCATTGTTAACCTGAAATAAAAATCATGCACATACTGATTGTATACAAATTCCACATGTGTGTATCCATTTGTGTATTTATAGCTCAAGGGGTAAAGATAGGGGTTGGAATTGAGCCACTGAGGTGATGTGGTGGTTGTTTTTTGTTTTTTTAAATAAGATGTGAATTGTTAGTAAGGAAGATATTAATCATCAATATCTATTTTGTGTCAACTATTGTACACATGAGTGAGAATCAATTGCAATTATGGAAAATATTTTTTTGGAACTGTAAATATTCATATACAAAGAAACTTGATAGCATTTGCAATATAAGTGATTTTGTGTGAAAACTGTGGTTTTGTGTCATGTTTTCTTTTTCACCATGCCAAGACATGTCAAAACTTCAATTCAGTGCTATTTATTTATAGAATTGTTTCGATTACCTTGCTTAATGCTCAATTTGAAATTGCAAACTAAAATATGGGTAATGGAAACAGATGAATTAAAAAAAAAAACTCTCAAATACTCTTAAGTGCTTCAGTTAAAAAATATTTCAAAGCTTAGCGGGTTATAAAGAAAACAAAATCAGATGTATATCAATATCAGCTGGTTATTCAGCAGATTATAAAAGTTTCAGTATCAAAGAAGGAAAGTCTGTTTTGTGCCATTACACCTATTTATCCTTAATTCAAACAATTTTTAACAATTAATTAATTAAAATGGTAGCATTATTTTAGTCAAAACTGTTTCCAATTGACGTACCATGATACCGCACATAATGGCAATTTAAAGAAAATTTAAACTTCACTTTTTTGCTTTGAATTGCTTTATGATTCGGTATAAACCCAAGAGTCAATTAATAACTACAGTTCTGGTTAATACAATAATATGAATCTGATTTGATCTGAAAAGATTTGAAATAAGGTCTGATAATAGTCTGTCTGATTAACACGAGTCTGCTTAGTGGTGATAAACAGGTCAAGTCTTAATTTAACAGCTCGGGTGTCACTCGTTATTCTCCTGCCTGCTGATTAAATAGCACTTGATACAGCACATCCGTTTTGTTTATTGCAAAATGAACCAGATGTATCAGCTCTAACATCAGGCATAATATTTTGTACCTGCAGCAGCAGAAAGAGAAGCACTTTCACAGGAGTTTAAAATCTGCTGTTGCACTTTAGGGTGTAATATTGTGGTTTTAACAACTAGTCAGAGAATAGGCTTAAGACTTGACACTGCGCCTCAACATTGTGACAAAAAGAGATTTGTTTTATGCAAACTCCCCCACAAGCAACAGTCTGAACAGTGTAGTTACATCTGAGTTGTGAAAACCAGCATGTGAAATTTTGGCATAAACTTCTCAAAGTCGCATGTAACTCAACTATGAGTTCATCCTGAAGACAATAGTATTTATCCTTTTTTTCTGATTTATTGTAAGACAGTGAAATTACAGCTTCACAAACAAACTCATATAGTTGGATATGGTTTATACCTTAAGTATAATGTATAACAGTGTTTGAAGATTAGAAAATATTTGAATCTTAGGAAACCAATTGTGATAGAAGAAGCAAAACATTTCAGTGTGATTACAATACTCACAGTTCTGATGCGACTTCTTTAACAGTAAGAAAAAGACACCAGTTTCCTTTTCCTGTAAGCTATCTTGCGTAATGAGGAGATGCTCAATCAATCACTACTGAAATCTGTTTGCCTACAGGTGATAATTGTAAGATTGGTTATTTCCTATATGGCTTAAGCTGCACTCGTCAAACCAAAAAAGCGTCAGAGCTTCAACTCAGTGCTGTTTATACACAACCACTTCCTTTTCCTATCACCATAATTGGAATTGTTTCTTCTGCAAAGTACAAGGTCAGTTTAGCAGTAGGTGGGGTTCCATTATCATGCTTAATGTGCAAAATTGTGAACTAACAAGTAATGGAGACATGAATTTTCAAACTCAAATATCGCAAAAATGTTTATATGCTTGCAAGATGTGTTTTTTCAGTTGATAAACAAAGCAATATTTCTCAAAATCGAAACACAAGCAAAATTTTTTTTGCATTTAAGTTGCATGATATTGGTGGTTGCAATTGAAGTCACCGTGCCAGCACTTATCAGGTCTTGGAAATCTGTCACAATGTTTAATTGAAATGACTATTGTAAGAGGATAAAACCCAACTTTTATCACATAACATCACTCACTGACCTCTGATATATATAGTATTTGTAAGCCAAAAATGGCTCAAAGCAGATGTGATGATTTACAAACCTGAATTATTTTTAACTGGATTAATGCAAATCATGGTATAATCTATGAATTTATACTTTTGCAAGTAACAGTTACAGAAGTAGAGTTTGAGCTGAAACAACATAATATAATAACTGTAAATGCTAATATCAACTTTCCTGTTTATTATAAGCAATTGAAGGAAATGGTAGGAATCACCAGTAAAACTTAAATGATCAACACCATTTGACTACTGTAAGAAAGAAATATATGTTTTCAAAAAAGTTACTTTTCCATAATAAATGCACATCAGAGACAGAGGAAATACAAAGAGAGTAAAAAAAAAAGTGGGACATTAATATACATTATAAAACAAGGAATTAATAACAGTATTTATTTATGGAACTTTGGTTCTGTGAACACTTTAAAACCACCATGAGCACTGTTTAACACCTAGATCACTTCCTGTGTGCATGCACACATATGCTGAGACTTTACCACAATGTCATGTAGAGACCAAAAGACATACTAGTATTTGCTATAAAATATTATCCTCTACAGCTTTCTGTCCCTGAAACCTTCTAGCCCAGTTCCTGCCAGGTCATATTCCTGCCAGGTGTGGATAGAACTACTATAACATAGTATTATAAGGACCACTATAACATAGTAACATAAATATTTGGACAGTGACACAATTTTCATATTTTTGCCTCTGTACACCACAACAATGGATTTCAAATAAAGCCATCAAGATGCTCAGTTCAGCTTTAATTCAATGCAAATATTGCATTAACTACTGATGAATTGCAACCATTTCTTTACATAACCCCTCCATTTTCACAGGCTCAAAAGTAATTGGACAATTGACTGATAAGCAGTGTCATGGACAGAGTAATAGTTTCCTCACCATTTCATGACAAATTAAGGAGGTGAAAGGTCTGGACATGATTCAAAGTGTTATATCTGTTTGTATTTTAAATTTCTAAGGCCAAGGTCTCTTAACTCCCTGTTAGTGATCATGACTGACTACAGCTGGTAGCCTCTCTGTGCCAACATAAAAAGGGTTTGTTTGACACTCATTGGATTTACTAACACACGGTACAATGGGAAAGTCCAAGGAGCTAAGTGCAGGTATGCAGTGGTTAGCACTGTCGCCTCACAGCAAGAAGGTCCTGGGTTCGATCCCCGGGTCACCCGGGGTGCCTTTCTGTGCGG
>JAQQZR010001447.1:0-11227 GCA_030068235.1 Notoglanidium macrostoma
CACAACAGCCAAAGTCTTCACCGTCACCATCACTGATCTGAGACCAGAGGATGGAAACACTTACTGGTGTACGATAGAGCGAACAGGGATTGATATTTACACAGAGATTCTCCTGCTGGTTAAAGCGGGTGAGTGTTACACAGAGGAGATTAAAATAATCTCACACATTAATTCACTGATTATGAACATACTGTGAATGAGACAGATTATTAAACCACCATTTACAATGCAGAACTGCCCTCATTTATCAAGATGGATAAGAACAAATTTATCTGCAATTTTTTTATCACAGCAGAACTTACACAGGAAATGTGATATTCAGTAGATCCAGTTAGTTGACAAAACATTTGTATCCTACATTTCACTCCCGAAGTAGTAATTTTATGTATAAGGAAACTCGCTAATGTAAACAGATTGGCTTAAAATAGTATAATTGGCCATGAGTTACTGCAAGCTTATATTTCAAAGTCAAAATTTAAACCACCTATTTATTTCAGTTACAGCCCTTTTCAATTAATATTTTGTGAAAATTTCAGTTTATTTCAGTGAAAGTTATTCCAAAACAAAAACTCGGATTAAGACAAATAAGATTATCAGTTGAATTAGAACAAAATAACAGTGAGCTATAACAGGAGGTACGGCTGGTGCATGTCTACAGTAGCTGAGACGCTGCAATGAGCTGCATTACTAGAAGATATAGTACATGCTGCGCTTTAGAAGGTGCTGTTTTACCTTTTAGTGGTCATTTTGTTATTTTCAGCTCTCCGTGGGCTTGTATGGAATCTTGTAAGCATGTAAATCACCTGTGCTGTGAATAAACTTATCAATATACACACTCGAACATAAAGAAAACCAGCAAAACGTTTATCTGGCAGAAATGTCCATTTCAGTGTTACCATTGCTAAATCAGGCTCCGTGTTTGGATCTTGGATCTAGAAAATGTGACACTTTGAGATAGAAAAAAAAGATGGTAGTTTGATCCTGTTTCTATTCTCTCAGATGATCCTGCCATCAGTACTGTCTCACACTCCACACACACCACACACTCCGCTACAACCCTCGCCTCGTGTCCGTCAGCGCATGCTGGGATCACATATTCAACAACAGGTATGAACGTTTAAAGAACCTGAGCGCTTCTTTATTACATTTCATCAAGGTAATTCTTTGTGGCTCCTTTTATAGGAAGTCCACTAAATAATGCTAACCAGCCCAGTACATCTCCTCCATCTCAGGGTGAGTAATCTATCATGTGCTATTTGATCTGTTACTGAGATTCTTCTACATACCACACACCGATCGAGCACAGGGCATACTGTCTCAGTTATGATTATGTAAATGTTTGGACCACATTGCTCTGGTTTAATGAGAGACAGGATGTTTCATGAACCTTGCAGCCACCAAATCATAGTCCTGAGCCTTTTTGTAACCACTGCATCCCAGTAGCTTCTAACAGCCTGCCGTACGTGTTGTAGTCACAAAATACAGACATTCCGTCACAAGCCTTTCCGCACAACATTGTTCTATATGTTTAAATACTTTACCAAATCATTTTACAACTATCCGACTATCAAACAGCTACATTGTGCCTGTACATGCTCAGGATCTCTGGCCTGGTGCTGCAGAAGGAAGATGAAACCACATCAGCAATGCGTGAAACTTAAAGCTGTAGCCACAATGCCATTCCTACCTCTCAGTGTGCTTTGTGGTATTGATTCAGTTTAAATCTCCACCTGGTGTGTTCACCCCCTCAGCATGGTTTGTCTGAGCAGGTTCTAGTTCCAAAATGTGGTCTGAAAACCTCATCGTCAACCATAATCTCAGGATGCTTTTATGCAGTGTTTAGTCATTTTAAATGGAACCCTGTTGTTCTCTGCATCGGTGTGGTTCTTGAAGGCAGTGATAGGAATGTAGTGAGGAAGAGAGTCAACTCTGATTCGAAAACAAGAACCAAAACATGTCTGGAGTTTTGGGTTACAGCACTTTTTTGTACTTGTGAAATGAGAAACTGACTTCTTTCCCTTCCGAAGAACAAAAGTAGTAAATTAAAGCAATACACAAGATGTTTTAGCTCCATGTTCTCCGTACTCTTTTTTCAGTTTGCACTCGGTAAAGATTCGTTCACCTTTCCCCATCAGCGAATGAAAGATTTACCAAGGACATATTCCTCTCAGCCTTTTTTTAGGTTTGAAAGCATGCAAACTCTCACTGACAAATATTTCAGTTTCAGCCACAACAGAACAGTCACCACAATTCTGAACACAAACCACATCTGTAACATTCTCAGTTTCACTTCACTTACAAGCACAACACAGATTACAACCTCATCTACGTAGTGTTTAATTGTTTAGGCAAAATCAGAACATCTGAAGGATCTGTGCTTTAAATGCAAATTTCACATCATGACTCTGCTTCTCATCGCAGGATTTCCAACTTCTGCTGCCATCATTGCTGTGTCTGTGGTGCTAGTGCTGCTTCTCATTGCCCTTTTATTCGCTCTTGTTCTAAAGAGGAAAAAGAAGAACCAAGGTACCGCGAAACGCACCTAAATCAAACACATATTCAAATTTAATTCACACAAGGTTATTAAATAAAGCTTTAGAGAAGTAAGGGTATGTGTAAAAACCAAGCTGAAATAATACTGTTGAAATGCAGAACACTTGACAATCTGGCGACAGGCAGGTGAAGTAATAGTGTGGGGAAATTCCTAAATTGATGGTGCAATATACAAAAGTACTGCCCGGACACATTTAATGTAAGTGAGGCATCATGCATAACATGAGCTTTAAAGCTGAATGCAGACTTTATGAATCCCATTTAATCATATTCTGCTGAAATTTGGAGACCTGCGACTTTCACAGGTCACAGCAAAATGAAGTCCGTGCTCTAACATGCTTTGTGTGAGCCCGAAATTTGGGTGTTTATGTAAATACTTTTAGTGCACATCCTGTCCTTGATTTAAGTGCTTTTCAGATGCGGGCTTCCGAGGACTGCAGTGAATCAAGCGCCACTATGTGGTGAAACAATATATTGCATTCTAAGTTGGCAACAGGCCTATTTTTAACAATGTTATACATGTACATATAAAGTTAAAAAGTTACTACATTTGTGTGCCATTTGTTTCAAACTACAGCATTTCTTGTTACCATATATTACATTGGTAAACAGAAAACAACATTTTACGTCACACCTGGAAAATAATTAGTTCCATTAGAATTGAACAGAAATATCATTTAAGATGAGTATAAATAGGAACAACCTTCTGGTATGGGTTTGGGAACTGAAAATGAATTCTTTCCAACAACCTCAGTCGCTCAACAGTTCTGCGTTTCCGTTGTGGTATTTTGCGCTTCATAATGCGCCACACACAGGTCTGGACTGCAGGGAGGCAAGTCTAGTACACACACTCTTTTACTCAGAAGCCACGCTGCTGTAACATGTGCAGAATGTGGCCTGGCGTTGTCTCGATGGAATAAGCAGGGACGTTCCTGAAAAAGACATCGTCTGGATGGCAGCATATGTTGATCTAAAACCTGTATGTACCTTTCAGCATTAATGATGCCTTCACAGATGTGCAAGTTACCCCTGCTATGGGCACTAACACACTCCCATACCATCACAGATGTGCAAGTTACCCCTGCCATGGGCACTAACACACTCCCATACCATCACAGATGTGCAAGTTACCCCTGCCATGGGCACTAACACACCCCCATACCATCATAGATGTACAAGTACCCCTGCCATGGGCACTAACACACCCCCATACCATCACAGATGTACAAGTTACCCCTGCCTTGGGCACTAACACACCCCCATACCATCACAGATGGTAGTTTTTGATGTTTGCTCTGGTAACAATCTGGATGGTCCTTTTCCTCTTTAGCCACGACGTCCACGATTTCCAAAAACAATCTGAAATGTGGACTCGTCAGACCACAGCACACTTTTGTGTCAGTACGACTCAGATGAGCTCAGGCTCAGAGAAGTCAGATATTGTTGATAAATAGCTTTTGATTTGCATGGTAGAGTCTTCAACTTGCATTTGTAGATGCAACGACAAACTGTATTTACCAACAAAGGTTTTCCGAAGTGTTCCCAAGCCCATGCTTTTCATGGTAATTAAATTTTCTTAAACTGCTGGACTATTTGCCCATGAAGTTTTTAACAAATTGTTGAACCTAGCCCCATCCTTGCTATGTCCCTTTCATACCCAATCATGATACTATCACCTGCTACCAATTAACCTGTTTACCTGTAGAATGGTCTAAACAGGTGTTTTTTGAGCATTCCACAACTTTTCCAGTTTTTTGTTGCACCATCCCAACTTTTTTGGAATGTGTTGCAGGCATCAAATTCAGAATGAATGTATATTTAAAACAAAAAACAATAAAGTTTACCAGGACTATAGGTAAAAAACTATTTGCAAACCATTGCATTCTGTTATTTGTTTTATAAAGCGTCCCAACTTTTTTTGGAATTGGGATTGTACATGCATAGATGTGTTGGACTTTTGATGTTACTAAAACTTTTATACAAATTTGAGTTAAACAAAAAAATTAAGTATAAGTTAACAAAATCACTTTGTTAATACATGAGTCTCCAGTGTGACAAACAGTGACAGAACAATAATGCCCCCTAGTGGGCATAAATGTATATGCATGACATGTAGAGACAAGGAACATTTACAATCTACATTCAATACTCTGCTAATATGCATCAAAATAAACAGCTTTCAGAATTGCGTAAATGTTTTTCCCTCTACTCTCCAGCCTCATCTCCAGCCAATCCTCCAAAAAGCTCCTCAAACAGTCATGTGGTGAGTTGTGTTTTTCACAATCAGGTCATTACTGGAACTAATGTTCATCAGTGGAGTGCGTTAAAACCTCTTACAGCTGAAAGATGTTAACAAAACCAAATGAACAACAATGTAGCTGTCACATCTGATGTATCACATAATCATAAGCACAAATCACTGGAATTACTCAGATAAGTATATTAAAATAAATCCTATTATCATGCAAAATGTCATTTTGTCTCATGTGACATTGCTTATATCACCTTAGATCAATTGTTCTGTTTTCTGTCTGAGATAACTGCTGAGAATAATCACAAAAATAGTATTGAATTATTACACAATTAATACGCAAATTAAAACATGATTTTGCTACATGAAAATATATAAGACTTGGACTATATTTAACTCTTTTTGACGACCTCAGTCTTCACAACATGAATCTTATGCATATTTTTTAAGCTTTTAATATGACACCTGGATCACACTTGTCAGTCTCCATGTTTTTTTGTTCCCAGGCTCCAATTCCTGTTCGTGATTATGGGAATAAAGACAGCAGATGCCTTTCTAACACACTTTATTCCACTGCACAATTACCCACAAGCCACTTTGCCATTTCAGAAACTATTTACTCCAACACTGGATTACCCACAATTCCCTCTGATTCTCCGCAAGTGGTTTATACGGCAGTACAACACCCATCAGATTCTCCTGATCAGGACGTCTACTCCACAGCTCAGTTACCCACAATCCTCTCTGATTCCTCAGTCAGTGCTGCTCCGCCATCGGAAACAAAGTCTGATGAAAGTCCAACGTACGCAGCAGTGAGATTTGACACCAGATCTAATGGTGCAGCTCCAACACTGAACTACAGAGATGAGAGCAACTCATGTGACTATGCTACTGTTGTACGTGGCTAGTTAGCATGCATGAGAGTGCTAATCATATTCTATTATTTGTAATTTGTAGCACAACACTGTTTTTTTTTTTTTTTTTTTTATCTGATTAATCTACTTTTCTATAACACCAAAAATATTCTAGGGATTAATTACAGGATTACAATATTATGAAATTATTAGCAAAGCAAATAAACATGAACGAAGTGCAACCGCTGTAGGCTCCATAGCGCCACCTTGAGTCAGTCTGAGTGTTTATTCAGCATCAGTCATATATAACGCTTCTACTGAATATGACAGATGCTGTGACAGATTATCTGATAAATAACACTAATGCTGTAATTAGTGACCTGCTGGTTAAAAGTTCTGTAGTAGTGCTGATTTAAATACTCCATATAAATATTTTAAATAAATATCTTTTGTATATAATATTAAAAAAAAAAAAAATTTCGTATTGAGGGAATCCAAGTAACGGAACGCCATGACATTACTGTCATTTTGTGGTAATTAGATTAAGTTACTGACACATGTTTAGCAGTAACTGTATCGAATACATTTTAAAGGAACCCTCCAAACCCTGGTTATTTATTTCTGTTTAAGGTTTAATGTGTACAAACAGTACAACGTGTGGCGTGTACACGCTTCCTCTAGCTTATCTTGTTTAGATGTGTTTACTGCGTCTTTCATTTTTATTGAGCAGTATTATGTAAAAGTCAAATATTATAAATCTGTATATTTCAATCAGGAAATGGAATGACTTATTTATGATATTTGTTATTTCTGTATTTAAATTTGTTGGACAATAAATCTCTGTTGCGTTAGAAATAAAATAAAATGTGCTGTTTTAACCCAGCATCTGTGTAGCCCGGAAATATAAAACTATAATTTAAATCAGACAGAACATCAGTCTATGAAGGGTGCACCTTCCTTGTTTAAAGCCCTTATTACACATCACACTGCACCTGCTAGCACCGCTCGACTGGTCCCAACATCTCTCAGGGTAGAAAGAAGAAGCCATGCATCAAGACTCGCCTGTGTTCTGGCAACTAGGTTGTGGAAGGAACTTTACTGTCTGGGTTCAAACGAAAGACTAAAGATCTAACTCTTCCCCAAAATTACCAAGATTTTAAGAAATCATCTTTGTTTTCTTTTCATGTAAGGGCATCTGATAGATGCTGTAAATGTAAATGTAAGTATAGGACATGCATCCATGAGCTATGGCACGTCCTTCATCCCAGATTCTCTACTTCTATGTTAAAAAAAAGATAAACGTATGCAACAAAACCCTGTTCAAGCATAACACATTATATGTAGATATGAGTTTAGTCATTTTTTTATTTTATGACAAGGCCTATAGTAACTTACAACTAAAATAAAACATTGATAGAAGTAAGTATTACTATAATCTAAAGAAAAATAAGCTAGAAAACACTCAGATGAAGTAAAGTTACAGTAAAACGCATGCGTTTAACACACCTGTGTATATTTTACTTAACATCGTCTGTAATGTAAAACAGTGACAGCTGACTGAGAGTTAGAGAAATCACTCGTTTATCTCCTGTACTGCAGAGCTGGAAGCAGGTTCCAGTTCAGAGCAGTGTAAATCGGGCAGGAGGTCCACCGTGGCGTACTCGCGGCTTTGAGCCGGGTCCACGGGTGGAACTGAGGGATCTGCGGGTGCCTCGGTAATGCTGGTAGAGCTGCGTAGTTCCGGATGATATTCCGTGTCTTTAATCTCATGAAATTCCACTGCAGTATGTTCGAGCTGTTTAATAAAAGAAGCACTTAATGGGACGAGGGAGCAAATAATACAGATATAAACTATATTAATGTGCACATTAATGACTGTGAGCATTTAATCAGAGCATTTTGCTAACCTCAGTAGGTGAATCTGAGGGATTATAAATAGCAATTAGATCTGCATGAAATTTGCAGTCTTTAATCTCCTCGTAGTCCATTTCAGTATGTCCAAGCTAAAGAAATAATAATAAAAAAAAAAGATGAGGAGGCAAATAATACAGATTATATAGTTATATGAAAAGAAAAATACTAATAATATTCATGTTTGCGAATGATTTCAGTAAATTTCGTATGAAATCACTAACCCTCTTTCTAAATTAGTGTTCATTTCTTCATAACAATGAACAACACTTCATGTACAAGCGTGTTCTGTTTTATTTCCCTAAAATAATGAACGCTGTGGCAGTAACAGAAACGCCACTTCATCGCCACCCCCGTAACAGCACATGCCAAAGTACACACAACACACACACAATAGCAGCACACACCAGGGGTCAAATGATTACAGTCTGGGGGTTAAAACTGTACATGCATGAGAAACTGCAGCTGTGTAATAAATGCAGATGTACAGTGTTTATACTGCAAATGATTTACATAACACAAACTGAAAATAGGTCTTGGGGTTGATATAATAGAAACACTAGCCCTATGCCATTGTGGAGCCGTGTTTAGGGAAGTGCTCCATGGCTAGACATTTGCATTGTAAAATCAAATCAAAGTTATGTAAAACTAGGACTAAGATAGACCAACAAGTTAAATCCAGTAACTACATATACTGTCAAGTCTACAATGACTGATAAAACGCAAAACAATGGTGGACCTTTATTGTGACATTGTGCTTGTTTTTGTGCTATTGTTGTTTGTAATGTTTGTTCGAGATTAAGGAAGTTTATTAACTAAAGAAAAGAGAAACATTCTCAGCTCAGTGTGTTTATGGCACAGTGAACGATCAGTAGCTGTAACCATAGCTCACCTGTCTGTTATTTAAGTAATCTGGGTCAGAAGAGGAACTTTGCGCTGTGGGGAACCGAAGAGAAAATATTAAACTCTGTTCACAATAAACAGTAACACAATAAAGGTCCTGCAGTCAGAAATATGATGTGATGTGGATGTGGAAGTAATCAGGGTTACCGTGTTTTTGTTTCCATTTAAGAAGCAAGTAGAGAACAATAGCAAAGAGCAGGAGAACCACAAGGACTGACAGAATAATGACCACAGAGGTACCTGGAACTACAAACAGAACTAAATCACAAAAACAATTTATTATTTTATTATTATTTAATTGTTCATTATTGTTAAATTATATATATATATATATAATTTATATATATTTACCTGACATATGGGATAATGTTGATGGTGATGTCATGGTCTGGGATAAAGGTGATGGTGATGTCATGGTATGGGATAAAGGTGATGGTGATGTCATGGTCTGGGATAAAGGTGATGGTGATGTCATGGTCTGGGATAAAGGTGATGGTGATGTCATGGTCTGGGATAAAGGTGATGATGATGTCATTGGTGGTCGTTGTCCATGGTGGTTCACGGGTGAGCCTTTTTGCATTTGCATGTTTCGCAACTTTTGCATCATGTAATAAAGGGCATATAGTGCTTTTATATATTTAGAGCTTATATCATTTATACACCAAAATATATTCTAATTTAATCATTAAGGACAGATTTGTTTTTCATGTTACAAAAAAGACAGAAAATTTTATAGTTTACAGTTTCCTATTCTAGGTGATAACTGTATTGTCATTATGGCAGAATGAACACGCCTAAACACAGTCAGCAGTTTAGTTTGTTGTGTGTCTCAGTTTTAGCTTTGGAGTCATATTATAACCTTAACATCCTCTGATGCACAAAAACACACCGCAGCACCAGCACAGAAGTAAACTGAACACTTACCTATGATGAGACAGATGATAGGAATGGGCACAGTGTTAAAGTTGAGCTTTCCTGCAGGTGCAATCCGCGCACTGCGCTCCGCTTTAATCTTATCAGGATGATTTTCTGGGAACTAAATAGTATAACTTCCTCTCCCCTCCCTCTCTCGCTGTAAAAGTGACAGCCTAGGCTTCTACTTTTTCTCTCTTCCATGTAATAACAACAACAGCAATAATAATAATGATAATAAACAACTTTTTTTTCTTTATATGGCACATTTCATACATTTGAAATGCACTGAAGTGAAAACTATGAAGGTAAAAAAAAAGATGAAAATAAACAGTAGATATAAAAACTTGGTAACATAGACAAATAATGGCAATAAGAAAATGGATGGATGGATTTGCTTGCTATTAAACACTCTTAATCACGCCCTTTCATTAAGTGCTTTGATCAGGGTCATGGTGGATCAGGTCCCTATCCCTGGAACACTGGTGTGAGGTGAGAATACACCCTGGCTGGGTCTTCAGTACACCATTCATACTAGTGGCAATTTACCTTCCTAATCTACCTACTCTGGTGTTTTGGGGAGGTTGGAGGAAACCAGAGAGAATGCAGGAATCTCACACGGAAAGAACATGCAAAACCCCTCACAGACAGTAACCCGATCTGCAACAATTTAAAACTTCAATCAATCAAATAAAAATTCAATGAAAATAATCTATATATAATGTACCAGCAAAGTTATTTAAAATAATGCAAAACTAGATTAATGTTAAAATCAATACGTTATTATTTTATTTTTCCAGTAATACATAGAGCCTAAAAATGGAGAAGGCTAAAGCACTAGATAATAAACAGGAACACTGTTTACTCGAGACTTCTCTGCATGAAGGTACTTTAGTATTGAGATTTAAAACTAATGATATAATTTAAGAGTCAAACTTATAGGCAGTCAGTGGAGTGATGGAAACACTTCTCTACTGAGAGCTTGTTTTTGATACCATGCTAATATTCTAGCTTCTGCATTTTACACAAGTTGCAGGAAGTCCTGTGAGCGATGCATTGTAATAGTCAAAGTGAGAAAGGACCAAACCTGCATACATCCGTTTCTGAGGTAGGGTTTCACCAGGGCTATAAAAACTGATTGGCATCATCACTGCAAACTTTTTACAAAGAGAAAATATGTCTGTTTGATGTGTTAATCTGTTTAAATAGCAGATGTATTCCTCATACACGCAACATTTCTGACTGATTTCATTCACATGTGCTGATAGTGTGATAACAGTGAAGAGTCAAGTTATAAAATGCAGAACAGACTGGTCCTTTTTTACCCAGTTCCTCTAGACATGCTGAAACTCTAACAGGAAGAGTCATAATATTGTTGCTGTAACAAACAATAATTCATGTGATTACTCTGATTGCTGTGGTTTGTGGATAAAATATATGGAGAACCAGAGGGATTGTGGTCAAATCAAAGAGCTTGTAAGTAAATATATGGTAATACTAAAGGCTAGTGCGTAATGAGAGGGGTTAGTGGGTAATGAGAGGGGTTAGTGGGTATATATGAGGGGTTAGTGGGTAATGAGGGGTTAGTGGGTAATGAGAGGGATTAGTGGGTAATGAGGGGTTAGTGGGTAATGAGAGGGATTAGTGGGTAATGAGGGGTTAGTGGGTAATGAGGGGTTAGTGGGTAAATATGAGGGGTTAGTGGGTAAATATGAGGGGTTAATGGGTAAATAAGAGGGGTTAGTGGGTAAATGAGAGGGGTTAATGGGTATATATGAGGGGTCAGTGGGTAATGAGAGGGATTAGTGGGTAATGAGGGGTTAGTGGGTAAATATGAGGGGTT
>JAQQZR010001448.1:0-11223 GCA_030068235.1 Notoglanidium macrostoma
TTTACACTTTTTTGTTCACTACATAATTCAGTATATGTGTTGCTTCATAGTTTGAGGTGTTCAGTATTGTTTTACAAAAAAAAGAAAAATCTATGAAAGAGAAGGTGTGTCCAAACTTTTGACTGGTAGTGTATATCTGCCAGATGGCACCGCGGCCTTGCAGGAACTCTTGTCAGAATGTGTACAGCTGAGTGGCATCTCATCTAATCAGATGAGAACTGGAAAAGGACTGCTCAGGCTTTCAGGAGTCGGGTGTTCTTGAAAATGTTTGTGATGTTCCGTATATGTTACTACGCCTCGTTTCTGTTTCATGCCATCCCTAACTGCCTAATCTGTTTATTTCCCGTTTATGCTTGTTTTCCTGTTGAGTTTACTTTGGTTTTGTGGAATCTCTAACTGTTGTACATATTAATGCACTGTAAATAAATAAACGTCACCTGCACATGCTTCCTGCCTCCTCGTATTCCTAACAGATGCTTTTCCAGGCTTGTATCACAGCTTATTTACTTGTTGTTTATTTTGAGGAGTTTCTCTCTGCAGTCTTCTCTTCAGGAAGTGAAAAGCATGCAATTGGGTTAAGGTCTGGTGATTGACTTGGTCAGTCTGTAACCTTCCACTTTTTTCACACCTTTGTTTTGTTAGCAGTGCTTTTTAGGTCATTATGTTTCCAAAAGATGAAGTTCCTCCCAATCACACTGGATGCATTTCTCTGAACACTGGCAGACAGAATGTTTCTGTAGACTTCTGAATTCATGTAACTGCTACCATCATGAGTAACATCATCAGTAAAATGTAGTGAGCCCTCTCCAGAAGCAGCCACGCAAGCTCAAGCCATTACACTACCTCCAGCTTGCTTGATCGATAAGCTCATATGTTTTAGATCATAAGCATCCTTTCTTTCTCCATGTTTTGGCCTTTCCATCACTTTGGTAGAGGTTAATCTTGGTTTCCTAATCTTGGTTATCTCTGTATTTCCTTGCAAATTTCAATCAGATTCAGAATATGGCCTTCAGATTATACTGCTGATGAGTGGTTTGCATCTTGTGGTAAGGCCTCTATATTTCTGCTCTCAAAGTATTCTTCAAACTGTGGATTGAGATACCTTCACCCTTGCCCTGTGGTTGTTGGTGATATCACTGTTGTTTTGGGATTTTTCTTCACGAATCTCACAATATTTCTGTCATCAACTGCTGTTTTTTTCCTTGGCTGACTTGTTTGATATCTGGTTGTTAGTGCACCAGTAATTTATTTCTTTTTCAGTCCAAATTGTTGTATTGTCTATGCCTAATGCTTGTGTGGAGGATCTACTCACTTTCCCTCTTTTATCAGCTTCAAAATGACTTGCTTTTCACCCATAGACAGCTCTCTGGTCTTCATGTTGGTTTATCCTTTTAACATCAAATGCAGTCTTCACAGGTGAAACCCAGGGCTCAAACAAAGAGTAGACATTCAGAGCTATTAATTGTTATGAGGAAACAGGAGAACCCGGAAGAAATCCACATGGACAACTGGGGAAACACACACAAGAACCTGTTGCAGGTGTCTGTGAACTCATGTAAGTAGACGAGTGCAAATAAGAGCGCAGTGCTTTTCTCTGAGTGTATTATGCCTCCTTGTGACCCAGCATGAGCAGCAGTTCTAAAAAAATAACGCGGTTAGCTGGCTTCACATGTCTCGGAGAAAGCTTGTGACGACTGGAGAACAAAAGAAAAAGTCTAACCCGATGGTTTGCCATTATTTGTGTTCAGTTTGGAAGATGTGGGAGATTTTTGCACAAAAACCCTGTCTATGTAATTAGTCCACAGCAGATCAGAGAAAGAATCACATGCATCCTTTCTTGACATTTGCATGTATGGAGTTTCTGTTCATGCTCTTTCCTTGTCTACATGGGTTTACTTCAGGTCCTGCCATGCCAGTAGGTAGATTGGCTAAGCTAAATGGGTGTGTATTTGATGCCCTGTAATAGCGAGGCATCTCATACAGGGTGTATGCCCAGCTCATGTCCAGTGTTCCAAGTACAGGCTCTGGATTCACCATGACCCTGAGAGGGATAAAGCCATTACCGACATGAATGAATGAATAATATTGAAACAATACGTCACCTTACCTTTCAGTGCAAGGTTGTGTATATCCAGTTGTATGGATCCTATAGTATTAATACTAGCAAAACATTTCCCTGCTTTGTGTGTGTGTGTGTGTGTGTGTGTGTGTGTGTGTGTGTGTGTGTGTGTGTGTATAATTGTGTTAAATTTGCTGTATTCCTTCCTGTGATGCCAGTTTAGTCGTTTCCCGCTGTAACCCATACATTTTGACTCCGGAAAAGCCTGTAAATTGTTTTTGCTGTATATCTGATATCCACCCAGAAGCATCGTGCCACCTACTGTTTTCCAACATGTATATAATCAAATTATAATAAGATATATTATCAAACTACATTTATTATTTAATGAAGGATGATATGAAATAATGTCAGAGATCTTTCTGTCTTAGACAACTGTGCATCAAGATTCAGGGTGAATAACACTTTATTATTAAAAGTTGTTCTGTTTGGGGATATAATGCCTCATGGCAACAATTTAGGCTTTTTTTCTGTTTCATGGCTAGTCAAGCAGTGTATGTATTCAGAGAATGAGGAGGGGAAAGATGCTGAACCAAGGCGTTTTGTTTGTCAAATTATTTGGTTGTAAGTCAAATGAAAACCTTAATTTTTTTATTTTGTATTGTTTAACAGATATTAGTGTCACAAAAGTATATTGATTTTTGAATTTTTGATTTTGAACTTTAGCCTAATAAAAAACATACCACTTTTGTAACAAAGAGGATTCAAGAGTGTGATGAAGATCCAAGTGGAGAGGTTTATTGTACATTGTGTCCACAATCCTAAAATGGACTGGGAGTGTTAACCTGAGGACGGACTGACAGTTACGTTAGGACTTTTGCAGAAAGCGTGTCACCTTCGTGAAGTAAACTGCACATCCTGACCTAATCCCATTTCTTCAGGCAGCCCTTATGTTACGTGCTGAGACACGTAAGGTGCTTGTTTGTTTGTTTGTTTGTTGGTTTGTTTTCTCTTCCTTCATCGTTTTCCCGTCCCTACTCGTCTCAGCCTCCGGTGGTCCCGCCTCCTACCTTCGCTGATTGGTCGTTCGTCAGCGCCGTCGGCCATTGAACGATCGCTGCGGATTTCCTGCCTTCGGGCCTTTTAAAGACTGTAACCCCGCGACGTTTGGAGAGGGAGTTGTTTGTGGTGTATGATTAGTTTGTTTGAGGTCCGTTACTTTGTGCTTAAGAGCTTTGTGTAGTGCTTTTGGAGTACTGGTTGTGGAGGTACTTGGTGGAACATGTATAGACAAGTGTATATTTGTTTATATGTATATAACAGGTTGGGTTAGGCTGGATTCATTCTTTTTCCTTCTAAATATTTCCGTTGTATAGATTTCTTTCATTTTCTATATATATACGCTTACCATTTTGTTAGTGGGGTGTTTATGGAGAGGCACAATGCGACAGGCTTTGGAAAAACAGCAAATGACCATTAATGTGGTTTGTGTTACTGTGGCTAATGGGGAGGATGGGTAGGGGTTCAAGGAGGCCTACAGGCAATTGGCATGAGGTGCAAGACTGAATACTGAACAACTTTTAACAAAGTTTTCAAAATCTTAAGCCCTAAACCACCAGACTTTGTTTTCCTCTAACATCTGCTTCTGTTGGATACCAGGATGTCCAGAACTCACAAAGTGTGGATCCATAGTAAGACCATCTCACTCATGGGGCATTCTGGTGGGTTTGGTCTTCTAATAGGGCTCTTTGTTGTCTTCCATGATTTCCCAATGGACTGGTCCTACAAGGCATGACTTGAATAGAATTGTTCTGAAGGAAGTCAGGGTTTGTGACAGAGCATCGGCTTCAGCATTATTCGATCCAAGTCTATATGGAAAGGTGTAGTGAAAATGGGTGAACAAGTGTGGCCACTTGTTCTGGCATGGGTTCAGCCTTTTTGTTGATTTTATATATTCCAGGATGCAGTGATCTTTGTTAATGAGGAATGGCCAGTTTCGCCTCCAGGGCAGCTTTGATGGCGAGTAATTCCTGGTTCCCCACATTGTAATTTCTCTCAACAAAAGACAATTTTCTAGAAAAGAAAGCACATGGGTGAAGTTAGACAACTACTACTTAAATCATTTTAGGGGTGCTGCTATGACACTGATAGCACAAATGAAATGCTGATAGAAGTTTGCCTACCCCAGGAATCTCTGCATCTCTTTAATGGTTTAGGTAAGGGGAGAGGAAATGATTGCTTCTTTATGTTTTGAGTTGCATTGCACTACCTAACCACTTATGGACTGCCACCACATTTAGAATGGCAAGGTTTTGATAGTTTAGAGCCTGTCAGGGCTGAGGTCACATTAGACTCTTATTTAGAGACTGCTAAGACCGGAGATGAACATGACCGTTCAACTGCTAGGTTCATTATCAGCTTGGAAGAAATTCTTGGATGGGACTGTAGATTTAGCAAACTTGTACCACTCTCATAATGAACATAAAGGATAAAACTACCTGCTATGCCATCGTGACACCCTTTCATTGTGATTATTATATATTTATAAAGTCATTTATGCATTTCAAGTTATCAGCAGTAGTCAGACAATTAGGTCATTAATGCTAAACATATCTGTTGAGTGCACTAATGCAGAGGCTCCACTCACACTTTTCCCAAACAGCGCTCTGAGCAGTTGCAGGCATCTGCACTGTATTACACCCATGTTTATTGCAATTATTTAATCCAATAACAGTCAAAATTATTTCCTATTATAAAGTCTTGGAAAATTTGTGAAAACAGTGATTGGAATGAGAAGGAAAAAATATGTCCTTAAAGATAATTACATGTACTGTATTGTGTACTAACCTGGGATTTCCTCAGTGCCTACCACAAATAGCACATTTCTTCCCATGAGAGTATATTATTAGGAATTATTATTTTAATATTATAGCACTATTTCCAAAAATTGGGTTGGGCTGCTGTGTAAAATGTAAATAAAAACACAATGTGATGATTTGCGAATCATGTAAACCCATATTTATTTGAAAAAAGAATAGACATACAATTTTTCAGTTTCAACATTTTATATCGTTTGTTTTTTTTAAATATATGCTCATTTTACATTTGATGTCAGCAACACGTTTCAAAAAAGTTAAGTAACTGGGGAATGTTTACCACTGCACTGCACCACTTTTAACAACACTCTATAATATCTGGAAACTGAGGAGACCAGTTGCTGGACTTAAAAGTGAAATGTTTTCCCATTCTTGCCTGATATAGGATTTCAGCTCCTCAACAGTGGACTTAATTTGTTTTATTTTTGTTTCATGATGTGCCAAATGTCTTCAATGGCTGACAGATATAGATTGAAGGCAGACCAGTTTAGCACTCGGACTCTTCTACTACAAGGCCACACTGTTGTAATACGTGCAGAATAAGATTTGGCATTGTCTTGCTGGAATAAGCGAGCTCTTCCCTGAAAAGACATTGTCTGGATGGCAGCATATGTTACTCCAAAACCTGTATATATTGTTCAGCGTTAATGGTGACTTCCCAGATGTGCAAGTTTTACAGGTCATGTGCACTAATGCCCCCCATACCATCACAAATGCTTGTTTTTGAACTGTGTGGTGATAACAAGCTGTAAGGGCCCTCTTTTTAGCCTGGAGGGCACATCACCCATGATTTCCAAAGAGATTTTCAAATTTTGATTTGTCAGAGCACTGGACAGTTTTCCACTTCGTCCATCTTAAATGATCTCATGCCCTAGAAGGCAGCTGCATTTCTTGGATTGTGTTTATATATGGTTTCTTCTTTGCATGGCATAGTTTTAACCTGCATTTGTGGATTCAGTGACGAACTGTGTTCACAGACAGTGGTTTTCGGCATGTTCTGAGCCAATGCAGTGATTTCCACTACTGAATCGTATCTCTTTTTAATGCAGTGCCGCCTGAGAGTCTGGAGATCACGACCATCCAATATTGGTTTTTGGCTTTGTCCCTTGCATACAGAGAGTTCTCTGGAGTCTCTGAATCTTTTAATGATATTATGTACTGTAGCTGAAAATCCCCAAATTCTTTGCAATTTTAGGTTGAGGAACATTGAGGAAATTGTTGAACTATTTGACCATGCAGTCTTCACATAGTGGTGAATAGCATTTACACAACTTTTCCAGTCTTTGTTTGCCCTTTCTCAAATTTTTTGAAATGTGTTATTGGCATCAAATTCAGAATGGGCATAAATTTTTCATAAAACAATACAATTTTTTAGTTTCAACAATTGATATGTTGTCTTTGTTCTATTTTCAATTGGGTTTACATGGGTTGCAAATCATCGCATTCTGTTTTTATTTACATTTTACACAGCATCCCGACTGTTTTGGAAGTGGAGGAAAAGAGAAATAAAGAATTATAATAACAAATAATAATAGTAATGAATAAATAATAGCAGTTGCAGAAAAGGGAAACAAAAACAATATGAAATATACAAAAAATGTGTAACAGAAAGTGGCTAAAATAGAATAAATAATTTAAAAACTATAAAAGTAATGCAGCTGTAACATGGTGGTAAATTTAGACTTAAAGAAAGGGAAGGCGTTATAAAGTATGTGTTGTGCAGCTATTTTCCTTATAGACTAAGCAATATGAATAATTCAAACTCCTCTGATTAATCCTTATGCTTAAAGCTGAACCTGGGTCTCTCCTCTGACAACTTCATATTGAAGGCACATGAAGAGACTCAACAAAATCCCAGGCAAACTTCACAGCTTACTCTTTGATCTGCTTTTGTAATAGCGCACACCCTGAACTAACTTGGCAAGATTTAAAAAATGAAAACACTTAATATGAAATCTTAACATTTCTGTGATAAAGACTGCAAGGGATGTTTTTTGCAACTGAAATTGAGATCAGTTATATCATGAGGAACACAAAACCTGTCTGAAACTCCATTTTCATAAACAAATGACATGCAACATGATGTTTTAGTAATTTCAGCTTATTATGATGCAGCTGCTTGTTTGTCCATCATCTAGCCTTAATGGTCATTGCTAAGATGGCGTCTTAGTTAAATGATTGGGCTATGAGGGGGGAAAAAAAGTTTCACCTTTGTCTACATGACTGGATCTCAAATTTTTGTCTCTTTTGTTATTCATTAATATTCATTCATTACATAATATGAGCAGGAAGGTGAGTTATTAATTAGGTACTGTTTAATTTTCATCTTGGAAAAAAGATATGGATAATTTTTCATCATAGTTTTTGCCAACACTACAAAATTGATAGGAATTCTTATGACCAAGAGTAATTTTTTGCGACATTATACCAGTGATGATCATTTTTAGATGGGGATTCCCTTTTTTGCTAATTATAAATTATCATTGTATATTTGAAGGCAGATCACATGCTGTGTTGTCACAGGATGCTCATTAGGGGCTGAAATGTCAGTCTATTTTGGTTCTGCTCTGTTTAGTCTACATAATAATAGTGTGCTAGTAAACTTTGTTTCCAAATCTGTCATATATCTATTCCCATCAGTATCATCCACTCCATTACGTCTATTCTTAACACCAGAGATTGACTTCCTTTCATTAGTGAATAGATTTAAAGCTTTCATTTGATAGCCTGAAGCTCCGGATAGACAGTAATCCATGAAATACTGCTATTATCTTATTTTCATGGTTGAGATGTTACGCTATCAGTAATGTGATTTGAACCATACTGTTAAATTGAGAACTCTTTTCTCATGATATTGTTTATGTAAGCAAAAAAACACCCGAGGAAAACAATCTATGACCGTGTGGTGTGCATTGTGTTATGAACTTGCAGTGGATTATTTTCTTATTATAGCATGTCCTGAAGTGCTTTATACCACAGCGATTTTCCTTTTATACTATAGTGAATTTATCGATGACTACAATTTTTTATTTGTTAATGAAAGGCACATTGTACTTTTTAACCATTTGTAGTTACACTGTATATCACTTTCATTATATCTAATATAACCAGTCATTCCTTTACCACCCTCTTTTCTCCTCTCCCTTGAAGGTAATAAGACAAATAAACATAACTTGTCATGTTACAGATAAAATGTAAAATCGCTCCCATGATTGAAAAACTTATTGACACTGGAGACTCATTCCATAAATTTAATTAATAAGCACTTTAATATAAACGTATATGTAATTTGAATTACAGCCGGCACTGTTGTCAGGACTGCTGTTATAGAAAATTAATTAACACGTTCTGACCAATCAGATTTGAAAACTCAGTAATACTGTGGTGTAACATGCTATATAATTATCTTGAAATGGCATTTTGTTTTAGGAAATGGTATTAACTTATGCAGGAAAAAGTACCAGTATTGGCCTACATGATTGTAGTATTTTCTCTGCATTGCAGGAATTCTGCATACAATTTAAAAGAAGGAAAAAGGGGGGAGAAAAGGCACTAAGTATGTGTAATTAATTGACAGCATGCTGGTGCCTGGCTGCCATGAAAAGGAAACAATGAGCCCAGCAGGTAAAATTAGAAAAAGCATTTAGACAGTCATTCAAGAGCAGTTGTCCTAAGATCGCAAAACATTTTCTGTGCCTGAACAAGCAATCAATTGATTGGAAAGTTAATTGTGTTTTCAAATTGCGGTACTGTGTACAGGTTACTCACTGGTCTCTACAGGGCTGCTTTGTGGAGTCACAAAGCATTGTGAGGTGCATTGAGCTGATTTATTAGGTTGAAAATACAGCATTTTCTTGGAGATTAAAGTGGCTGTATGTCCATCTTAAGGCAAAGCAT
Source organism: Notoglanidium macrostoma (assembly GCA_030068235.1). NCBI lineage: Eukaryota > Metazoa > Chordata > Actinopteri > Siluriformes > Auchenoglanididae > Notoglanidium > Notoglanidium macrostoma. The sequence goes on from JAQQZR010001448.1 coordinate 8,833, forward strand.
TGTTATACGCAAAAACTGAAGTTCTCCTTCACTGGCCATTTTTTACTGACATTGGAGAGTTTTCGTGAGTACTGAAATTGGAGATCATACGCTCATATTTGAAATGATTCAGGAATAGAGACAACATGAATTCAATTAGGATGTTTATCTCAATAGATTTATGTATTTTCACAAATGTTCCAGGCTTTCACATAACTGAGTGTAACTCACAAATCACAAAATGGTGTTGCCATTCTTGTTCTTTAATATTTTTATTATATTCAGTGTTCATCATGACATTACAGTATTCCTTCCTCTGCCAGTAGTGGATAACCATCTCGGTTATCAACAAACTCAAATGATTGATTTTAGACTTCTGTTTAGAGGTGTATATGGAACTGTTTTTTTTCTCTTTTCTTTTTAAAGGAGTTCACATTTGGTCCCTTTCAACCCTCAAAACTCTGAGCGATTAGTTTGGTTTATTTGCACGTATGTGAACACTCTAAATTAATTCAGACCCCTCTGAAATGAACTGAACTGAGAGCACCTCGGAACCATGGCAGCTGTTAACTCCAGAGGAGGTGTAATATGAACAGAAAGAGGATTGAGGCCCCATCAGAGCTCAAGAGAACGGAGTCCTCTTTCAAATGAACTCATAATGTGAATGCAAAAAGAACAGAGTCATTTTTTGTTGGTCCACTTTAAGAGAAATGAGTTTGGTTCCTTTAAATAGGACTATATGTGAAAACATTAAATCTCACTCATGCCCAGTTCTAAAGGAATTCTGACCAATCGTGTTCTATCCCAAAGAAATTCTAACTAATCCCTTCTGCTCCTGCAGAAATTTTTCCCAATTATGTGTCCTCAGTTTCTATTTTTGTTTATACCTGCCCACAGTATTTTTTAACATACTTGGGTGGTTAATTTATCAAAATGTAAACAAATGAGCAATTTAAACCACTTTGGGTGTGAGTTCATTGAAGATAAATGAATAAATGTCTCAAGCAGCTCTGCATAAGCACCCAATACACTCCCATTTTAATTAACATCGCCTTTCTTTGTCTCAATTCATATCTGACCTCCCTCTCCCACCTGCATGGCAGTAAACCACTCCCACAACTTTTTTTATGGGACCTGGTATTCGGCCAAATGCTTTATCTGGATCTAGCTAATATCATCAAAATAAAATGATCAAGTCTCTTCTGCTTTTACTTAAATAGACATTTTTATATTATTTCGACAAACAAGCTGAATATTTTTAGCCTCCATTTACAGAAAGTCAGCCAGCTAGTGGATGTCATCCAAGTGGCCCACACATTCACTTGGGATGTCCACAAAGACAAATCTACAGTTTAAACTCTTCTGACTGCTTATATTCAAATAATGTATAAAAATAAATGTATGCAAACAAAAAATTTACAAGAAAAAAAATTAACAGTACTATATAAACTAAATAAAGATAAAAGACTATAGCTAATTCCAAATGAACACATTATCAAAATTATATTTTGACTAACAAATTTTCTAACTTAAATTTTTATGCTTAAACAGGCAACTCTTACTTTATTTCCACTCTGTTACCTTTCAGCTGAACTGCTACTTTGATATTTACTACTCTATCGATAAACATGCATGGTAGGCCACTAGTGCTGCAAATATGAATAAGGCTTCTCAGAAACTGTACAAATGTCTGTCACTATTAGAAGGCCATATAACAATTTCGAACTAACAAATCAGCCATTTATAAATATCCAAGCAATTCTTTGAAAATTCTTTGAAGCTAAAATGAATAAACACTAAACTGAAAGTAGGTTGAAGATGAAGGAAAGATGGGCTGTATAGAAATGATAAAGCTATAAGCTTGTCATGATTAAAATCAATAGAGTATCTTCTGTGCCTTTTTCTCTGTAGGTATTTGCGTTTATACTGTATTATTTGCACGGGGATGGTCACACAACAGTTATTGCGAGAGTAGCGTGTATTATGCAATGCTAGACCGTGTGCAGGGTTGGGAGGGTTACTTTAAAAATGTATTTTAATACAATTACTAATTACCTGTTCAAAATGTAATCATAAGTTATGTCATGAGGCCAGCAGGGTAGTGTACTGTGAAGAGTTTCCATATCGTAGAGAAAGTCATACTGATGTTTCTGCTCCACCATTTCAGTCATGGTTTTTTTATGAAGAGACGTAGCGCGTGAGCAGTGGGCTTCATAATGCAGTTCAACTAATAATGAAATTACAATGCACAACAAAGTTTTTGCTTCTTGAACACTGTTGGGCATTTCTTATAGATTTTTGGGTGCTGATATCACATCAAAATTTACCCATCACATACCGTTTCAGAGAAATCTTCAGTTGGCTATGCAGCACACATGAAAGAAACGTATGAGAATATGGAACTGTTGCTGA